>BJCM01208266.1:0-16016 GCA_018326385.1 Flaveria bidentis
ATATACATACATAGATACATACATACATACATACATACACACACACATACATACATACATACATACATACATACATACATACATACATACATACATACATATATATACATATATACATATATATATATATATGTATATATATATATACATACATATATACATATATATACATATATATGTATGTATATATATATACATACATACATATATACACATATATATATTTGTATATATATATATATATATATATATATATGAATTGGTTCATATGAAAAGCCTTAGTTTTTGTGAGAAACCTTTTACTTATCTTATGATAATTATATTTATGAATTTTGTACTTTCTTGAAGATGGATGACATAGATCAATTTAGGGACAAAAGGGTCTTTTACATTTTTATACTTTATGTCAAATCTCCTTTACATCTGTCAAGCCTCATCATCTCTTCATTAAAAATCTTATCCATCTTTACCATCACCAACAAACACTACCCACCAACACCACCAGTCTCACACCAACTCTACACCACCGTCACATCAACGGTGTTCCCCTTCATCTTCCACACTAATACTGACCATTGAACCCGTCACTCATCACTATCATTACATTTCTAATCGACCCTATACCTCACCACATGTTCATCTTCGACGTTACGCTACGTCAATTAGAGTCCTAACTAACACCACCATCGCATCACTAACATCGTCTGTCATCCTTGGTCATAATCATTTCAAATATAAAATAGATTTGTATATCTAAAGATCCAAATCTAGGTTTTTTCTATTCTTGTCGTGCGAGCAACCACCATAACATCATCGCCTTACCACGATTAGCATCATCTTTGTCATAAGAACCATCACAATTCAAATCTAGGTTCTCTTTCTCCACTACAAATGATACAATTTTAGATCTATTTTTTATGGTTTTTTCTTTCCTTTTCAATTTCTGCATTTTTGTGTTTGTAGCATTCGAGAAATCCACATTTGGGTTGTTAATTCCAGATGTAGTGACAAATCATTAGTGTTCCATCTTTTGTGTTTTTCATCTTAGTGCAAGATCTGGTGGTTTTTAGTATACTTACAAAAGAAGCTCCAATTTTATTTGGTTTACATTGGTGTATGTATATATGTATTGGTTAATTCCAGATGTAGTGACAAATCATTAGTGTTCCAATTTTATTTAGTATACTCATTGAAGCCTCCCCTCCTTGAGGCAATGCTCTTCAGCAGCACATGGGCCAAGTACTTAAGTTGGGGGCACAGGTTGCTCTTGTTGAGCACACCTGCGCTGATATCCTCCGAGTACTTGGCTAGCCGAAAACATCCTCGTACGGTTAATGTGTGTAGTCGTGTAGGGTAGTCAACATCATCCCCAAACTCCAAGACTTTCCTGAGATCATCCTAAGTGATTTCTATAGCATGACCAAAAATGGAGCTCCTGATATAGTGGGGCTCTGAGGACCTGTCGACGACAGCGCTTTCCCAGAAAACTTCCTGAACTAAACAGTACAGAGTGCACAGAGTCGATATAGCACGAAATATCCAAGATCTCTATAAGAATGTAATAATGCTAAAGAAATAAGCCGCGTTCCGGGTGGTCAGAGCCAGATGAGCACAAATGTTATGCTTCATGCTCAAAGTCCAATGACTCGCCATCTGTTACACAATGTAAATATACATTAGTGTGTGTCAATGAGTAACAATTTGATACATTTGACTTGGAATCTTCTGTTCTGTCATGCGAATGAACTATGTGACTTAAATCTAGTCGTGTGAATGAGCTCATACGTACGACTGAGCATGCGACTGGGCTTAGTCGTATGATATCCCATGTGTTTACACCAGTCGTGCAACTTAACTCATACACATGGTTCAGTCCTGCAATTGAGCCATTCGCCCAACTCAGTCGTGCGATTGAAGTTCATCAGGGTGTTCATTCGCATGACAGACTGATTTTCCATTTAAATTCAAATTTTGAGCAAAACTTAATGTTAGACACCGTGGTTTGGCTCATTAGTCTCGCAATTGACTAACACAAGACCTAATAACCTATAATTGAACAATGTACTTCGTTTTATTAGTTTCTTAGGCAAACTAAGTCTTGGTTAAGTTTAGGACTCAAATTTGATTATTAGGGCAAGAATTGTTTGAACTTTGGAGTGAATATCGTCGTGCATTACCTATATAAACACTAGAAATCTTTAGGTCACAACAATCAGTAGTCTAGAACAATCAAAATAAAATCGGCCAGAGTAACAATACTTCGTGTGATTTAGGGGCGATTTGGGGGTGATGAATGTCTGCGATCAACTCCCGCTCTATTTATACTAGGGTTTCCTTCAGTCGTGCGACTGAACCTAGTCGCATACTTGATTTGTGCGACTGAGGGTCACTCGTGCGACTAGCATAGTCGGTCACCTTCAGTCGTGCGACTAGGTGTCAGTCGTGCGACTGTCTCATTCGGTCACCTCCATTCATGTGATTGGTTCGATCTTATGATCCAATCGTGTGAATTTACCCATGCTGATGGTCCTATCGCACGTCTGGGCCATACGTGTGGTTTTGTCATGCGATTGGGCTCATACGTATGGTCCAATCGTATGGCTGGTCCATTCTCATGGTTCAGTTGTGCGAATGGCTCATACTTATGATTTTGACTTTATGACCATTCAACACTTAACCCTTTTAACTATTGATAAAACATTTCAAGTATTCGATCAACTCAGACATGACCATTTTAACTTTGAAAACTTTTGATCACCTCAGACATGATCCTTTTAATATTTGAAAACCCTTTTGGTCACCTCAGACGTGACCCTTTTTTAGTGATTAATTCCCAAATAGAATTCCAATGCAAAGTCCGATGTTTAATAACTAAACTGACAAAAAATTAAACAAATGAAGCAATTAGAACTAAAAGACAAAACTACACATATTTTTGTAGTTTTGTGTGAGATGGAGATCCTAAGATAGACATCTAACAAATTTATTTCTTGAATAGTACAACCTTAAGTTATTTTGACCATAATAGGAACGATTCATTATGGAATCATACGGGTAAATCCAATCAATCGGGACATGTTACCAAAACCTTTTGATGTTAGATTTTTGTTGTTCATCGAGAGTTATTAGCAAGTCTAGAAAATCATACTAGTACTATAAGATGTACACAATGATTTGGATTTTCAAGAATTGCAGCTCACGATGATTGTCAGTATACTTGTCCTCTTAAATCCATACAGAAATTTTTGACACACATTGGTGATGTTTTAAGGTTTAATTATTTCAACAAGCATTTGTGGATCCCACACTTATATGATAATCAACATTCCTAAGGAGATTTTTGAGCGGTCTATGGGTATTTTGACAAGAAGAAACTATTCTAGGAGCTTTCAAAAACATGCCAAGCCTAAGGTTAGTGCCATCACATAGAAGAGAGGCGCAAACAACAATGAATTCTAGAATATTTAGGTAATGCTTATCCTCAGGTCAGTGCTACCGCACAATAGAGAGGCACATAACCTATCTTCTTGTTTGAGCAATTATATTCTATTTGCACAGATCGTATCAACAACATAGGTTATTAGCTTGATTGCTTTTTGCATTTGTCATGTGCTTTGCTCATTTGATGGTCATACGCACACATTTGTGGCATTTACTTTGCTCATCATCCGTTATTGGAACTTCATTGATTGTGTTAACTAGGGATAAGATGATAACCCAGAGCTTGTTGAACAACTTAGTTTGAGCTTGAAGTCACCAATGAGGTCTACTTATCTATTGTGTTGAATCTACCGACACATCATGTAATGGTCTAGCAACCTCTGGATCTACTTTCTCTGTGTTACCTTAGTAGCAACTAGTTTTACTATCATTTTACCTTTTATGTTGCTTAGACATCTCAGACTTATACTTGGAATTTTGCATTTTGAACAATTTCATTCTTTTCAAGTCCTAAACTATTTGTTCATGTGTACTATCATTTTCCATAGTCATTGAATCAGTATCACAAATACATTCTCATTTCTCTTAGCTAGACTGTCATCCATCCTCGTTTTTTTATGTAGTGAAATTAAAACAACTAAATTTAATATTAACAACTTAACCTATTCTCCCCCTAAAATTCTAAAACCGAATATGTTTTTGGGTTTAGAATTTTAATAGGCGAAGTAAGACAATAAAATAAAAGAAAATAAAAAAATAAATGTAAAAATGAAATCTACTTGTCGGAATAAGTACTGTCATCATCAGAAATCACTTCACTTTTCTTTTTAACATCGTTGATCTCTAACGGATATAGAAAATGTGGTTTATCAAAGGCTTTTGTGTAGGGATCACGCGTTGAAAATCCATATTATTTTAACAACATCGATAAAATGCTTTTAAAAACAATCACGTATAAAGTGATATTTAATTCCGATGTGTTTGGTTATAGGATGTTGGACTGGATTTTTAGTTACGGCTATAGTAGTAGAGTTATAAACATAAATAGGAGTGTTAGAGAATTGCAAACCGTAATCTCTCATTTGCTCTTGAATCCAAATAATCTGTGAACAACAACTTGCAGCAGCAACATATTTAGCTTCACAGGTTGACAGAGCAACCGAGATCTGCTTCTTACACTGCCACGTGACTAATCTTCTCCCAAAAATTGACATCCCACTGATATTGACTTGTAGTTCATTTTGCAACCGCCGTAATCCGAGTCACTATATGCTGTAAGCTTGAAATCATCATCATGAGGATAACACAACCCTAGTGTTTGAGTACCCTTCAAATAACGAAATATCCTTTTAACGCTGATAAGATGGTTGACCTTCAGTTTCGCCTGATATCTGGAGCATAGACACATCGCGTACATGATATCCAGTCGTGAGATGGTGAAGTACATGAGAGATCCGATCATTCCACGGTACATGGTGGCATCAACTAGATCGCCACTTTCGTCGGGGGCCACATCGTGGTTTGTAGCAAGTGGAGTCCGAGCTGCTGAAGCACTTTCCATATCGAACCGACTGAGAATATTTCCTACATACTTGGTTCGATGTAGGAAAATTCCCTTAGGTATCTGATCCACCTGTAACCCGAGAAAAACTTCATTTATCCCATGGAACTCATCTCAAATTCTACCTTCATTACTACTTCAAATTCTTTACATAATTCTTCATTTTTGGACCCAAAGATTATGTCAATAACATAGATTTGTACATGGAGTAAGTCACCATCCTTTTCTTTGATAAACAATGACAATCAATCACTCTTCATCGAAACCCGTGTTTCATAAGATGAGTCGAGAGCTTCTCATACCATGCTTTGGGGGCTTAATGAATCCCGTATAGAGCCTTGTTTAGCTTGTAAACTTTGTCCCGATGATACGGATTCTCAAATCCCTTGGGTTGACTGACATACACTGTCTCTCGGATTTCACCATAAAAAATTCACTCTTTACATCCAGTTGATAGACTTTGATCTTCATGTAAGAGGCAGAGGATAGGAAGATACGGATTGCTTCCATTCTTGCCATGGGTGCAACGACTTCATTGTAATCAATCCCCTAGACTTGTCAAAATCCTTTAACTACTAGTCGATCCTTGCTTCTGATAATGACCCCTTGGTCATCCTTTTTGCATTTCAAATCCCATTTAGTGCCAATGACCTTAGCACCTTTAGGTCTATCCACTAGAGTCCACACTCCTAACTTCTTGAATTGAAGAAGTTCTTCTTGCATGGCACTCACCTAAGCCTCATCATTTAAGGCGTCACTTACATTTATTGGCTCAAATTGAGACAAAAAACATCGATAGGCACCGTCGTGAAGGTACCCTTTTTCCATGACTGAGGCATAATCAGTTGAGTAGAGTTGATTTCTTGTCTGTACTCCCGATTGTACATCCCCTATGACATTGTCCAAAGGATGATAAACATTTAGTCGAGATCTAGGAGTGGTGGGTACAACTACCTCATTTTCCAGATTGTGAACCGCGGGTTTAGTATTTGAGGTAGTGGGAATATGGGGTTCTGAAGTTTCGAAGGTATCCACATCTGATGCTTGTGTACTTGTAGTAGTAGGAACCTATTTCTCCTGATCCACCTAAACGTTTTCCGCTTCTTTATCGTCAGAAGAGGAGTCACTTACCTCCAGTGCTCTCCCTGAGTTAATAGAAGACTGACCTTGTGACCCGGATATTGTCGAGTCTACGATCAGTGTGTTTAAGACATCATACATCATCTTTGTCGAAAGCTCATCATCAGAAGGGGTGAGAGTAATGTTGAAGGAGTTGAACATCGACGTTGCACCACACTTCTACTTGACTCGATGAGTTGTTGTAAAACCTCTTATTTGGTATGTTGTATCCTAGAAAAATACCTTCTTCTGCCTTTTCACTGAACTTTCCTAACTGATTTTTCTTCAGCAGTGTACATGGTGAGCCAAAACAGTTCAAGATACTCTAGATTAGATTTACGTCGTTGGAGCAACTCATAACACGTTTTACCATGTCTTTTAACCACCAAGACTCTATTCAAAGTGTAACATGCATTTGCAACTGCCTCATTCCAGAATTGGATAAACAGTTTCGAGTCCGCTAGCATCGTCCTGGCTGTCTCTATCAAGCTTATGTTCTTCTGTTCAGCAACTCCGTTAATCTGTGGAGTGTAGGCAGATGTGAACTGATGTACAATTCCCTTTTCTTTGCAAAATGCCTCCATCCACCAATTCTTGAATTATGTATCGTTGTCTGAGCGAATCTGACGTACCTTTAACTTGTATAGAGATTCCAATGTGGTCACAAGTTGTTTGAACGAATCAAATGTTTCTGATTTGGATTTTAGAAATATTACCCAAGAGAATCTGGAATAGTCATCGATGACTACATAACAATACAGATCTCCAGTGATTCTCTTTGTGCTCACATGACCAAACAGATCCATATGTAGAATTTCAAAAGGCAATTCAATAGAGTTGATGTTCTTTGCCTTGTGAGACTTCTTGGTCTGATTCCCTTTCTTACATGCCACAAAGAAATCCAGAATCGAAAGTTTTTGACATTAAATCTATTGACCAAATCATTCTGAATGAGATGATTCATCTTCCTTGAATTTATGTGTCCCATTCTCCTATGCCAGCAGATGGATTCCTTCTTAGTTGTCTTTGACAAGAAGCATTTGACTTGATGATCAGTTATGGAGACCTTTGATAGATCTAAGACATATAAGTCATTATACATTGAATCTGACATCAAAATTTGGTCCTCCGGAATGATGTACTCCTTCTTTAACACGTAGCAATTCTTATTGTGAAAAAAAACATTGAAACCTTTGTCACAAATCTGTGATACAAAAAGTAAGTTATTTTATAGTTGTTGAACATAGTTGACCTTGTCAAACTTAACTTTCTAATTTTCCACTTCTCCCTATACAGTGATGTAACCTCCTTTATTTCCAGCAATGGAAACATGTCCTCCTTTAATCTGTTTGACGTTTGAGAGAAGTGACAGGTTCACAGTCATGTGCCTGGATGCTCCACTATCCACTATCCACAATCCAAGTGTTTGTGATAGCACTATAACGAACACCATGCACATTCAAAGGAAATTATTAGTGAAGGTTTGGGACACAAGCCTTAACTAGCATGGGTAACTCAAAGGAATCACACATCATAAATTCAACCCACTGTCCATTTAAGGGCGAGGGCATATCATTCTTCTTACTGCTCTCAGTATCAGACAATTGATTTGACTTTTCTTTCCACAAACCTTTTTTATGCAAGGCCTGTTTGTGATAAATAGACGACTGGTTTATGGTTTGAACTTTAGTTTCGTTATTTATTTTAGAAATATGTTTATTATCATGAAGTTCAATTTTATTTCATGGTGTCTGATACTAAGGACAATTACAAGCAATGTTTCCTCTCTTTCCACAATTGTAGCACGATCGACCTTCTAAAGGTTGGGAAAGACGCCTGACTGTATAAGTGATATTGACTGGGTAAGTGAGAGTGAGATTCTCACTAAGGATCGAATATAGTGAATGAGTTAATAATTGAATTACGGAAACAAGCAATCAATAAATAGTTCATGCAAGAAATATACTCATGAATGCTTTTGTATATATTAATGAATTTGATTAATTATAGAGAATAAAAGACAACAAATATTCTCTATGTCTATCAACCGTCATCTCATGTACGAGGTTATCTATTCAATTTATAGGCAGACAAGATGCCTTTTACAAAATGACTAAACTACCCCTGACCTATTACATCAGAACTAGTCTAAGTCTTTATCCGCATCTTTGCTTGTTCATCCTCATTGGCAAATGCGGATGAGTTGACTTGATCAGCAATTCTTCACTTGATCATCCATATTTGTATGTTGGTCATTCGCATTGGTTAATGCAGATGAACAAATACTTATGCACATTTTTCTGGTCAACCGCATTGGCAAATGCTGATGAATAAAGTCTTGTCCGCATTACTGTTTTGTCTTCTGTATTTTTGTCAATGCGGAAGAACAAATACTTTTCCATATTTGTTTTATGTCTTCCGCATTGACAAATGCGGAAGACCATACATGGCTTTTCTTGTACAAGATCTTAATCCGTATTTCTTCTTGGACTTATGGGAGTCCAGCAAAGCAACCATCAACTCACCCATTAAATTGGCATGCATGATCCTTTCAGGGTCCAAAAATACCCCCGCTAATGATTATGCAGCTTATGTTCTTCAATGTTTGGGTAGTGATTGAGGTTGTGATGATTCTGCTAGGTCTTGTGGAGGTAGCAAAAATGCTGCTTTAGTTGGATCCAGAATGGCTTTAATCGTGTTCAAAATCTGTTGCTTCTGACATTCTTTCCCTACTAAGCACATGTATCTTTATTTTGCTCATATTGTAGATGGCTTCTATTGGTAACTTCTTTTGAGAAATAGGTTCCTAAATAGATACAGTAGAGAGACCATCTCGGTGAATTAGTAAGCTCCCACCCACATCTACCTCCAGTTTAACAATATTCTCAAGTTGCAATGGAGTCTTCTTTTTTTTCTTTTGTCTCTTTTGACAATGATGTGATCATAAGCCAATTTCAGCAACTTGATGCACATTAGGAAGAAGTGCATGTCTTGTTCTCCCTGTTTATTGTTTATTTCCCTAAAGTGTCTGGTATATATAAAGTGGATGTATCATTCATCAAGCAATCTTGCTTCATATCCACTAAATAGTCTTATTTCAGCCCCCTCCTTTCCTCCCCACTTTCTTTCAATCACCATCTCATAAGTTTTTTAATCATAGTACACATTTGAGATGGGTGTAGAGGAATGAGTACCAGACACCAATTATCTCTTAAGAGATTTTGTTGGTTTCACTTTTAACTCTAGAAACATAACTTCTTGAGCATGTATTGTCTTCTTCTTCTCAAGGGGATTAATAAATGACTTATCTTTCCACAGGCATATTCCTTTTAATGAATTTAAATTGTCAGTCCTTTTGAACATTTTAATTTTGTTTTCAAAATCATATCCCCTAAACATAGCTGAGTGATTGATTAGTTCCAGTTGAGCAAGTTCTTTTAAGTCATGGACCTCCAGGGCATTTGCAAGAGTAGAGTACTCTGTAAAGAATTGGACCAGCCCAGAGATCCTTTTCACCATAAACATGTTCAACATGTTGTCATACTTCCATGCAATCATTTTCTGATCAACTTTGCCTTTGGGAGTAGACACCCGTCTAATTAACTCACTCGTGGTTAACCATTCTTGTAGTTTTAATTGAGAGGGATCTATAAACTATTCAGGGTATTTATGAAGTACATGAGCCAACAATTTTTGATCCTTTTGGTTTAGCAGCATGTCTTGAGTTGTTACTCTAGATCTTGGCTTCTTATTTAGGATTTCTTCTTCTAACAGCTTGAGCCTATCTTTCTTTTCATTAATCATTTGGAGAGTTGCAGCCCTTAATGTGTTTGTTTTCATATTTCCAAGCTTCCTTTTTGTAAAGCCTTGCCTTGAAAGATAATCCTTCATTTCCTTATCTGACATGCTATAAGGATCAGGAAATAGTGGTTCAGAAGTTAAGGTTGATTTCTTCATGGATGATAGTTTAGGCATATGAACCTTTCTAGAAAATGATCTTTCAAACTCAGTTAAGGTTGATTTCTTCATGGATGA
This sequence comes from Flaveria bidentis, assembly GCA_018326385.1. Classification (NCBI taxonomy): domain Eukaryota; kingdom Viridiplantae; phylum Streptophyta; class Magnoliopsida; order Asterales; family Asteraceae; genus Flaveria; species Flaveria bidentis. The sequence goes on from BJCM01208266.1 coordinate 10,157, forward strand.
TAGTTTAGGCATAGGAACCTTTCTAGAAAATGATCTTTCATACTCAGTTGAGGTTGATTTCTTTATGGATTATAGTTTAGGCACAAGAACCTTTCTAGAAAATGATCTTTCAACTCAGTTTCAAAGTTTGGATCCAGCAGTTTATTGACCTTTTCTTCTTCTGCTTTCATGCCTTCATATGTCATACTAAAGACTTCATCTAGATCATACCCGTGATTGATCAAAAACATTGCTTTTATTATCAGGTCATCAGTTTGAGCCTTTAACACCATTTCATCCACACTTCTTTCTTTTACCACAGGGCTGTCAACATCTACAAGCTCATCAGCAATATATCCTCCCTCAATCTCTCCTTCTTCAAGATCAATGAATACAGTTGGTTTCTTCAATTGTGCCTCAGCTTTTTCATGTTCTTCCAGGAAATCTGCTATTGCAGCAAGGCTTCTGGGATCATCTAGTTTGGTTTTCTTTGCTAGTTCTTCTTTATTCATGAGTCTTTTTCCTTTAGCTTTCTCAAACAAGTATTTCCTCTTCTTGGTATAAGCTTGAAGTGGAGGACTAGAAGAGGATTCAACATTTTTTATCTCCTTAGGCAATTTTTCAGCCCCTTTTAGTACTTTATCTTGATCATCTGCCTCTTTTCTTTCTTTCCTTTATCTTGTTCACAAAAATCTCTGATCGTTTCTTTTTGTTCTTCTTATAGTGACATAGCAGGTACCACGTGCATGCTCAACTCTTTCTCCAATGGAACTGGAGAATACGGAATGACCACAATATGTTCAGTGTTGGTCCTCTGGTCTACAACAAAATCCCAAAAATCCTCATCTATAGTGAATTCTTCAGAAGTAAAGTTATCTAGAGCACTGATTAATTCTTCAAATTCAGCTTTCTGAGTTTGAGTAGCATCTGATTGCCCAGAATAAACCACCATCTCAAGACTTGATTCTTCATTCCTTCTATTTTCTTCTGCATCAACACGTCTTTGTATTTCAATTAGTATCTCAAGTTTAGAGATTCTTTTATTTTGGCTATCAACTTGACTCTAGAGATTGGAGATGATTTCTGCTTGTTCTTCAATCATATCTTCTTGCTCTTCCATAGCTATAGTTTGAATAGCAAGTGTATCAACATGGCCACTTACTTCTTCTCTAGAATGGTTGACTGCAGCTTTTAAGTTTTCAATCTCTTTCTCTTTCTCCTTCTATTCAGCTTCATGGTTTTCTTTAATCTCTTTTAACTCCTGCTCCTTTTCATCAAGCTCTAGAATCCTATCATTAATAATTCTAGCCCTCCTATTCAGTATCCTTTCCATCCTTTAAATTTTTTGTAGGAGCTCAGAAATTAACTCATCTTTTTCATCTGGTCTAGTTACATTAGATTCAACAAAACTTTCTGAGGGAGCAGACCCAGAAGTGACTCTTCTAATAGGCATTTGAGCATGATGATCCTCCTCATCCAAAGATGATTTGGATGCTTTGGATATGTTGGTTGAGTCTCCAAACTCAGTTGGGTTATCATGTGTAGGTACTGGATAGGGTGGTGAGTTTGGTGAGTGTTGAAGTGGTGATATTGGTGATGGTTGTGGTGATGGTTGTGGTGATGGTTGTGTTGATGGTTGTGGTGATGGGATTGGTGATAGTTGTTGTGATGGTTATGGTGATGATTGTTGTGATGGTTGTGGTGATGGTTGTGGTGATGGTTGTGGTGATGGTATTAGTGATGGTACAAAAGGAGATCCATAGTCATGAACTTCAGGCTCAGTGTGAGAATCACTCCCTGCATGATCTTGGGGTGACACTGACCTTTGCCTATTAACATCATCAACTTGCTCATCAGCAGCTTGTTCTTCTCCTTGTTCTTCTGGATTAATCTGTTGAAGCATCCAAGGAACAAGAGGTGAGTGAGCTCCACTATAAAAGTTTTTGGGATCCCTTTTCTTAATGTACTTGTATGATTTTGCATCATAATAAGGAATATCAAGCACTAGTCCCTCGGTAGCAAGATGTAGGAATGCTTCATTAATCGAAAACTAGATTAATCTTGGGTACATCAAGAACTTGTATCTTCTCCCCTCTTGTATATTTGAAACCAGCCCACCTAGGCAGACATATTGAATGGTCTGTTTGTGTAGAGAGCACACATTGCTGAGGAAGTGGTGATTGGAATATCATTCCACCCTGTTTTTCTCTTGGATAAGCAATGCTTAAAGTAGTGGATTAGAGATCTCCAGTGCAAATCAACTAATCCTTTTACAATCTGTTTAGCTTCAAAACCCCCTTCATACCCTATCTCAACAAAGAAGGTAGTTATGTCTTCCTCATCCAGCTCTAGTGGTGCATTAGCATCATCAACAAAATGCAAGCATCTGCTTATAGAATCTTCAGTGATGCTCAGAGTATGATCATGATCAATTCTTCCAAATAAAGTTCCAACACCATCTTCTTCAATCACTTCAGTTGAATTCCAGAATGATCTTATGAAGTTCTCATAGATTATGGGTCTAACAGTGATAGCATAAGCTATACTAGTTATAGAGATGAATCTAACCATATCTCTAAAACCCTTTGCTTCTTGTACATCAGGGTCTAGAAAACCACTAATATTATGGAGCTTGCTCGATGAAAGATTTGTCATTTACTCTGCATAAGAGGCATATGTGTTAGTTTTGATGAAAAGGCATGTGCATAATTGATCAGTTAAATTTTAGTGGTCAAAGATGAATGTTTGAAGTCACTGTTTTATTATTGTCACATCAAATGGTGAATTTGTTGTGGAACAATCACATTTTCATTGTTTTTCAAGTTTAGATAAAGTATTTATTAGATGTTACTTCATTAATTTGTTACACATTTTTGTTTTCCATCATACTCTGTTCTTATGATAAACACAACTATGAAAGTTTTTCATGATGGTTGAAATTTCTCTTAGTTTGCAAGTTCATTGATGTCATAAATGTACAACATATCTTTGAATAAGTTGGATTTTGCGTGTTCATCATTATCATTTGATTCTTCGTTCACTTTTGGTTCAACAGTTTGAAAGTTAGGTTATGAAAAAAAATATTGAAATTTCACCTTTCTACCAATGCTACTGTTGTTTGGAATCGAGTATAATAATAGGTTGATTTGAACGTATTGAGTTCTTTGGTTGTTGATGATGAAGATGATCAAATAATGTTTACTGTGTTTTTGCGCTTGTCTCACTATGTAGTCTCTCATATTTGAAAAGTATTAAATGACCCTTTGAAATTCCGTTAAATAGTCAAATAATGGCTTTTACAGAATTTTACAAGTTTCAGAGAAAATGTGGTCACATTTTAAAAACACTGTAGCAAATGCAGAAGTGGAATTTTAAGTCTTTTGGTCATCCACATTTTTTTACTGTTGTAAATGCGGAAAAGAAAATTTGAACTTTGACTACCCGCATTTGTTAACTGTTGTAAATACGGAAGTGTTGAACTTGTGATTTTAAGGCATCCGCATTTACACACTATAGCAAATGCTGAAGTTTTATCACCTGTTTTCTGCCATCCGCATTTGTGCACTGTGTCAAATACGGAAGTACAAAGTTCATCTACATTTGAGCACTGTAGCAAATGCGGGGGATTCCTTACTTTGAGTTTTCTTCCTTCCACATTTAGGCATTGTGGCAAATGCGGAAGAACAAAGTTCATCAGCATTTGTTCAATGTAGCAAATGCAGAAGAATAAAATCCACTTTTACTGTTATCCGCATTATCAGAAGAGCGCTTTTTATTTGAAAATACATGAGAATTGAAGACACATCCACAAATGCGGATGAGTAAAACAAATGCGGTTGTGTAAGTTTATCCTCATTGAAAAATATGGTTGGACACTTGAAAAACTTTCTATTTGCATTGAGAAATATGGTAGAACATTTTTTGTTCCGCATAGGTTTTACCACATCAAATTTTCGTGTATACTTGTGACACACTAATGTGGTAGAGTACACTTTTTTCCCGCATTAGTTTTACTTTGAAATAAAGAGTTACCCGCATTGGTTATATGCATGGGTTACCTTCACCCGCATTAACTAATGCACTTACCCGCATCAATTTTGAACTTAATCATAAGTTAATGTGTCTGATTTGGTTTTTCATGTTATGAAGAGATGTCCTTGATTGATTTTTCTTATGAGGTTGTTGACTGTTAGGGTTGTCAATTCTTGCTTGGATTGACTTGTATATCAGAAAAGATATAAGTTTTCCATTGCTTGACTGATCTTGGACTTGTCATGTTCACAAGAATTTGCATAAGTTGAGATACTATGGTATAACTTTTGCAACAACACCAAAGTTCATATAGACTTACTCAAAAATTTTAAATTACTCTCCCTAAAGTTTACATCCACATTTGGATAGAAACTTCAAAGATTTAAAAACTTTTTGAATTTTATTATGATTATAAATAATGAAGAGAAGTATATCTTTTGTTGGGATCATATCAATCTTACATTACACATGTGCATCCTTTATGATAAAATGAACATGTTTATGAACTTGATGATTAAAGGTGTGTTTGTCCTCTTAAACTCATACCAGGTTGATATTTTGATTCAAATGATTTTTATCATGTTTTTGGTTGATTTAATTATTCAATGTTTACCTCACACACACAAGCATGGAATGATCAACCATCCTTATACAATGTATGGTAGAACATTTTCACAACTTTTCTTACCAGGTTACTTAAGTTATGAGAACTCATTTTCATTGATCCTCATTTTGATTCTTTTACTTTGATCCTTTTCATGATGATCCACATTAGGATTATTTTCACTTCAGTTTGGAATGTGATCCATGATGGGATTCTTTTGTTCATTCACTTGGAATGTATTGCTTTTGTAGATTCATCCAATTTGGATGTGTTCCTCATTGGGAATCTTTGGATCAGGATATCTGCACTATGTGCATGTTTCATCAAGTCTTTGCTCAGCAAAACAAAGATGAAACTGATGTAGGTGAAAGAGATTCATAAAGTATCATTACCTGGTGTGTTTAGGTTACTGCACACACATGCACTCAGATAAGAAATTACATACATGTACTCTATGATGAGTGTTTCACTATTAAATAAGATTTAATTCATCACTACATGTATCTTCTCTTCCAAGTTGAGCCTACCAACATATCTGGTAAGTCATGACAGTTTTGCAATTTTTAAAATTCAGCACAGTGAATGATATAATGATTGTAATTATATCATTTCCCATATATTCTTTTCTTCATCAAACTTGACTTCTTTTTGTGATTTTCTAAATATTTTTACTTGTTTCTGATGTTTTGTTTGGTTTTACTCTATATTAATCATGCCAATTGATTGAACTAGGATTTCAAACCTACCAGGTTCAAAAGCCTTAGTAAATAAATCAGCAAATTGGTTTTCAGTGGATACTTGAATTAATTTGATTAATCCCTTTTCAGCATAGTCTCTCAAAAAGTGATATCTAATTTCAATGTGTTTAGTTTTTGAGTGCTAAATTGGGTTATTAGTTATGAAAGCAGCTGTTGTGTTGTCAATATGAATTGGTGTGTGCAAGAAGTTAAAACCATAATCAAGCATCTAGTTTTGAATCCAAAGAACTTGAGAGCAACATGTTGATGCTGCAATATACTCAGCTTTTGCTGTTGATACAGATACGTTTGTCGGCTTCTTGCATTGCCATGACACCAATCTGGGACCAAGAAATTGACAACCTCTAGATGTGGATTTTCTGCTAAAGTTGCATCCTCCATAATCACTATCTGTGAATGCATGGAGATAAAAATCTTCTTCCTTTGGATACCATAACCCAAGAGCTAGTTTGCCCTTCAGATATCTAAATATCCTCTTGACTACATT
>BJCM01208267.1:0-13162 GCA_018326385.1 Flaveria bidentis
TTTGACTTGTGACTATGACATGCCATAGCTCACATCCTAATATATTACAAAAAGGATAAAGTACATAAAATAGAAGGATACAGACACAAGACCTCAATGTACAGTTTACCTAAAGCATGGTCCTTTTCACCAACTTATATAAGTTGGTGACTTTATCAGAGTGTCAGTAGAAAGTGGTCCATCTTTAAGGAAAAGTACATCAGATAAAGCATGTTGTAAAAGTCTTCGGAAGAAATCTGTCTTCATAGGTTGAGGCTTCGGAAGACTTTGTCTCTGAAGCTTCGGAAGACTTCATGTTTGGCTTCGGAAGATATTGGTCTTGACTTCGGAAGATTTCACACTTAGAGTATTTCTTATTGCTGGTGTCAAAACTTCTGAAGCTTCTACTTCAGTACTCATGTGCATGCATGCAGAAGGACTTTGGGTATTTGGTTGCTTCAGCCTCTTCATAATTCTCTATAGGCAGGATCAACATGTATCCCTTTTTCATTAACAATATGACCTAGATATTGCACTTCTCGTATCCAAAAGTCACACTTAGTGAATTTGGCATACAACTGCTCATTCTTCAATAGTTGTAAGATCATTCATAAGTGCTCTTCATGATCCTCCTTGGTCCAAGAATATATCAGTATATCATAGATAAACACAATTACAAACTGATCGAGATAGGGTTTGCACACGCGGTTCATGAGGTCCATGAACACAGCAGGTGCATTAGTCAACCCAAATGGCATGACCAAGAACTCATAATGACTATAACGAGTACGAAACACTGTCTTAGGAATGTCTTCTTCTCGGACTCTAAGTTGATGATAACCGGATCTCAAGACAATCTTTGAATAAAATCTTGATCCCTGAAGCTAATCAAACAAGTCGTTGATATGAGGTAAAGGGTATCGGTTCTTGACTGTTACTTTGTTTAACTCTCTATAATCGATGCACATCCGGAATGTGCCATCCTTCTTCTTAACAAAAAGAACAGGGGCTTCCCACTGTGATATGCGAGGTTGAATAAAGCCCTTATCTAAAAGCTTCTGAAGTTGTGATGAAAACTCTTGTAGTTCGTTTGATGCTAATCGATAAGATGCCCTAGAAATCGGGGCAGCACCAGGAGTCAACTCGATTTGGAATTCCACTTGACGGTAAGGTGGTAACCCAGGAAGATCCTCTAGAAACACCTCTGGAAAGTCACGCACTACAGGAATGACCTCCATTCTTCTTTCTTCCACTTGTTTATCGGTTATGAGTCCTAGAATAGCCAAACGACCCTTTCGTAATAACTTTTGGGCTTTCATGTATGAGATGAGACCTATCACAACACCACTCCTATCACCTCTGATTGTAAGGATTTTGTCACCAACAGGAATTCGTATAATCTTCTCATGACATATGACTTCCCTTAGCTTGCTTGAGAGCCAATCCATGCCTATCACAACATCAAAACTCCCCAGCATAACAGGCATAAGCTCTATAGTGAAAGTATGACCAGCAAGTTCTATCTTACAATCTTTAAGGATATGCGTTACATGGATCTGTTTACCATCGGCTAATTCTACGGTGTATTTAGATTCTAAGGCAGAGGGTATATCACTTAAAAGACTACAGAACTTTAAGGATACGAAACTCCTATCAGCTCTAGTATCGAATAGTACCGTAGCAAAACAACCATTGACAGAGAACCTACCAGTAAAAGTTGTGGGGTCATTTACAGCCTCACCTGAGCCAATGACGAAGGCTCTCCCTTTGGCTACTTCTTTGTTGCCGCCATTACCAGTACCATTGCCACCATTGTTGTTGTTACCATGGTTGTTATTTTTGTGGCCATTGCCGTTGTTGCCATTACCATTCCTCCGTTGTTATGGGTGGTTTCGCCTGTAATGCCCTTCCTTCCCACATTCAAAACAACCTTTGGGATAGTCCTGAGGTTGTTATGGCTTCCTTAACAGTTCACCACAACAATCCTTAGCAGTGTGTCTAATCTTACCACAGCGTTGACACTTGAAGTTATCACACCTTCCCATATGATGGTAATTACACCGAGTTCACTTCAGATGTCTACCACCATAACCACTGGGTCCTTGATTATTTGAAGTCGTATGGTTGAAGTTACGGTTATTGTCAAACCTCCGTTGTTGCTGAACTGGATGTTGTTGCTGTTGAGGTTGGGGTTGACCGTTGGATGATGATGATTTGTTGTTGTTGGCACTATCCCACTTTCTCTTGTTGTCGGGCATGCTCGCCACAGCGCCCCGCTTGGGTAGACATCCTTGCTCCACTGCTTGGTCAGTTAGCTTATGAGCTAACTGGATGGCTTGCTGAATTGTGGTTGGGTTGGAAGCAGTCACAATACTTTGAATTTCGGTTACTAATCCCCATATGTAATGCTCAACCCTCTTGTGCACTTCATTCACCATTCCCGGGCATAGGGTTGCCAGTTCATGGGTTTGGGTGATATAGGCCTCGATTTCCGAGCCCTGCATCTTAAGTTGCCAGAACTCCATCTCCAGCTTTTGCACTTCATTGCGAGGACAGTACTCCTCAGTCATCATTCCTTTGAATTCATCCCATGGAAGCCCATTCGCAATCGCTTGTCCTAACATCTGGACTTGCGCGTTCCACTAAGATAGAGCTGCACCTTCTAGAGTCCCGGTGGCATATTTCACTTGATCAGCAGGTGGACAGTTGCATTTGGAGAAGACAGACTCAGTCTTCTCGAATCATCGTACAAGCCCTACAGCCCCTTCAGTACCGCTGTAGGTGTGCGGTTTACAATCCATAAAGGACTTGTAGGTACACACCGGTGGTCCTGTTTTAACACAACACACATTGATCAGACATCCTATACAGTTATTCAGGATATTTGATTTAACATTCTATCATTGTTTACCTGTTGGCTGTCCCGTCTGGGTAGCAGCCACCACTGCCTGAACATTCTCTTTAATTAGGGCAACTAATTTTGCGGGGGTCATGTTTATAGCGCCACCCCCCTGTTCTCCGAAGCCACGTCCACCTCCGCGCCCACGGACATGTCCACATCCACATCCACGTCCATGGGTGTCCATTTTTTTCACTTTACATTCACAAATACAATAATGAGTAACATCAAACACATTTATCCCATTGAACTACAGTAAACAGTAAAGAATAATATATCATCACAATCACAACATTTATAACAAAAATGATAACCAAGGTAAATAAATTTTAAATGAGTCATAATGTATTCATCAATGTCAAAATTTAAGTTTGTCATTCGGGTGGGGAAACAACCCTTCCCACATAGGTTTTAAAAGAGAAAACAGTACATAGTCCAAGTCATATAAAGAAAGTCAATCGACAACATATAACCCATCACTATCATCCTCCATCTCCACCGGTTCCTCCTCCTTGGGTTCCTCCTTGGGATCCTCATCCTTAGAGTCCGCTGCAGGAGTAGTAGCTATAGCAATCTGAAGCGCTGCCAATTGGGCTTCTAAGAGAGCAATTCTATTATCGGCTATTGCGCCCCGCTGTTCACGAGCAGTAACACGTCCTCTAAGTACTATGAGACCGTTTTCCATGTGGTGACACCTATTTAGGGTCTTCCCGTGTTACTCCACGAGTTCATCCATTCGGTGTCTTAGTTTGTACACCTCATGCTGTAGTGTACAAACATAACTCGTGAGGCGCCTGACTCGTTGTTGCTCAGTATCTAGTGCAGCCACCAGTGCAGCAATTTGTTGCTCATTGGACTGCACCGTCCGTGGGAGTGAAGGCTTTGGTTGATCGGAATTGCTTCTAGTCCTGGGCCTCGGGACAGTTACGCGCTCCCTATACATTATAAGATCAACGAACTTGGGGTAGAAACTCCAGTCTCGTAGGGGGTCAGGTTCCCTCAGTGCCTCGAGGATAAGCTAGTCAGAGCCTGTCGGGTCTATTGTCAGGTACAGGTGCGGGAGGTGGAGATTCAGATCATGAAGGTTATATAGGTTGCTTACCCAGAGCTCTCAATGACGATGCCATGCTGCAGAGAGTGTGACGTGTATGCTAATGAGTATATAGTAGAGGAAAAATAAGGAACGTGTAACTAACTAATTGTGTGCGGTTATAGTCTAGTGTCTATGCAACCTAGTTCCCTATGACCAATGGCTCTGATACCAATCTGTCACACCCTCAAAATCCAAGTGCAGAGTTTTACCGCGAGGCATGTGAACAAACCAGGATCATAGTCCATAGTTACTTAGAACGACTATATATGCCACAATTAAAATAAAATCAACCAAAGTTCAAACATTAAAACCATGCGGAAGTGTTTTGTAAGTAAAGAAACCCAAAGTGTATAAATGTATAATATGGCAAAACACGCGAAAAACCATATGACAAAACATTAATAATTATAAACCAACAAAGATGCCTATTAAACGGAGTCTTAATATGCATGATGATAATGGCAAGCGAGTTAACGATCTGAGAATAGCATACTAAAAATGTTAACAAAACAGTTGGTGAGTTCAAGAGTTGGGCGTTCAAATATAAACAATTTAATAGTTGTGATATATAAGCAATGTATTGTAACAGATAGCTAGTCTATTAACAATAAATATTAATTCATAGTGATTTCACAATTCAAGTTGATTGTGATAAGTTGTTGCCTCTTGTCAAGACATAACAGGTCGTGACAATGTTCAATAGGACGAATTACACCCGGTTGACCTTGAGTCACATAGGTGGGGCGACCCGGTAGTACTACCCAAGTTTCCCCGCTATTCAATATTAACAATTCGAAAGTGTGAGGACTTTTCCAAAGTAAACAAAACTACATTAATATTATACACAACTTAAATACATATAAAGCGTTTGTAATTTACAAGTATGCTATCTCCCCCAAAAGAGGTTAAGTAAAAAGTGGGGCATGAACTCACCTGATATGCGAAAAGAATACTTAGGGTTTACTTGAAAGAAAGAGTGGACAGAAAACCTTCAGAGGTTACCAAGATCATATAAGTAGATGAGTACGTGTAAACAAAGAACATATAGAACCCTAAGCACACTACAACCAAAGACTCAAGGTTTCAGAAAACAACCACGTTTGACTCAGTTGACCCGTTTGACCTGTTGGTGACATTATGTGTTGTAAACCATTTAAGCAAGCATACTCATACATCATACATGGTTAATATTCAAATGGATCACATGTATGCTGAATTTTCCAAGTGTATTACTTAGATCATCATACTACCAAGTATCATACAAGTCATGCGAATCTCGAACATTAACATGTCCATCAGTTATAACATAACTAACACGCCACACAAAGATCAAATCATGCACTACATGCCATGTGAAGCCACTCACGACTTCACATCCTAAACCCTGCCAATCCTACTAAGTAGGGGCCTCAGATTCACAAGCTTGTATGATGATCACAATAATATTCATTAACCATGTTTATTGCATTCAACATACCTCACAATAATCAATTTCCAGTCCCAAACATGATGTCTTAACTACTAACCAACATCAACATCATACATGATCATCAAAGTCCATACATCACCCATGATTATCCAAGCATCCCATACGACTAAATTAACATGTTCTACCATATTAGAATTCAACCATGAACATACTAACATTCTCCTAATATCCCAAACATGTTCAAACTATCATCTTTCAAACTTTGCGCAAATAAAGTTTCCCTTTTGGGAAACTACATTCCAACATCTATCAAACACTCAATGTATTCTTGAATTCACCACAATTATACCATTTCAAGCTCATAACAACATCTAGACATGATCAACAGTACCTAATCATCTTAATCCATCTATCATCGTAAACAAAAGTTTCCACTTTTAGCAAGATATGAACAACAACATCCATTCCAAGGTTTCTGTATTCATATCAACAATCTAGCACCTAATCATCACCATAAACCCTTTAACAATATCAATCCATCATCAAATCATCATATCAAGAAAATAAAGTTACTATTATTAGTAACCTATGAACACCAACTTCAATTCATCAATTTCTGGCAAGATCAATGTAACATAGCATTCATACAACCTACTAACCATCATACATTCATCAAACAATCATCAATCTCACATAATCATATCAATTTTGAATTAGGGTTTGTCTAGAATCAAAGTTCATGATCAATCCATTAAAAACGTATCATTCATGCATAATCAACATTAAACAACATGTATATTATCTAACTAGCCTACTAACATCATCAAACAACATCATTTTCGACACCGTGAACAACCATTCACGAAACCTGATACAATAATCACACTGTCAGTTAGATTATCATTAATTTAACATTGTTAATTATGATTAGGTCACCAACATTAATCGACAAGTAGTGTGTTCTTACGACACGTGTATGCAAGACTCAACGGAACTAATAGAGGTTAGTAACGGAAATTTATAGGATGTCACATAGTATGAGAATATGAATTAACTACCATGAGTTGAATAAGTTGATGGTGAAGAACCAATATCCCCTACCCAGAATCGATGTTTTTTTTTATTAGCCCCAAGGTGTAGTTGGTTTGCGATGATGGATCTTTGATTTGGTTATCATCAATTGAAGGTAAAGGAGCAAGACATTCCTAAAACAACTTTTCATATGCGTTTTGGACACTACAAGTTTCTTGTTAAGCTTTTCAGTTTAACCAATGCACTAGCTTCTTTTATGGATTAGATGAATGGAATGTGTCAGCCAATGTTGGCTAAATCTATGATTGTATTAATCGATGATATCCTGATTTATTCGAAGAGCGAGGAGGAGCATGCCGATCACATTCGAGTGGTATTAAAGACACTTAGAAGATAGAAGTTACATGTCAAGTTCTCCAAATGTGCGTTTTGGTTATGCAAAGTTTAGTTTTTGGATCACCTAGTGAATCTTGAAGGGATTATGATCAACCCTGCAAAAGTAGAAGCGGTGATGCAATGGAAGTCACCAAAGACCCCATCCAAGTGTTGGGTTTGATAGAACATAAACATAGTTTAACCATTTAAACATTGTGAAAAACGCAGCGGAAATGAACTTTATAACATAATTTGTGAACTGAAAAATCGAGTTCTATTTTGATATTATAAAGTTACAAACAAACCCAAGGAACAAAAGATCTTTATATGTGAATATAACTAGCTATAGAAACACATAAACATACAATATGGACAACCATAAAGAAGCTGCCATGAACAACCTTCCAGCAGTGAAAGGGCGGATATGGAGGATGATATGGACCAAGAAAACGACCAAGGCACCAAAAGGAGGTCCTCTTAAGATTGTATACCCCAAGCACTATAGCAACACCTTCTTGCTAGGGAGAAGAACACCAAGATCAATCCAAAACCCTCTAAAGTTGATACTGCTGGCCGAGAGAATTTCAGGAGAGAGGGAGTTTTTTTTTTGTGTGAAATGATGATGGTAAAAGGGTCACATGCACACACCTTCTAATGTGTGTTTTCAAGACAAAGAAAATGATCCCATTGGACCATAGGGAGGCCGAGATTCAGCCTTCTAAGTGTGGGAAGGAGCATGCGGGAGAATGTAGGCTGGTTTTGAACGTGTGCTTCAAGTGTGGGAAGACAGGGCATATGGCAAAGGATTGCCTAGCAGGAAAATGTTTTAATTGTGGGGAAAGTGGTCATATGAGCAGAGATTGTAAGAAGTCGAGGGCTGAGGGTTCTGGGGTGAAGAAAATAGGAAGTGAAGGACCGAGGGCGAGCGCCAGGGCATTCACTATGACACAGGAGGAAGCTAGGACGTTGTGTCTGGTACGTTTCTAGTGAACCAAACTTTAGCTTCTGTGTTATTTGATTCTGGTGCTAATAGAAGTTTTATTTCTGCTGCTTTCTGTGCTAAGCTGCCTGTTAGTTGTAGACGTGTTGATGCGCCCTTTGATGTAGAAACTACCATAGGTAAGTCTACCAGGATTTCTGAGATGATAGGGAACTGTGATGTGGAATTAGAAGGTCATAAGTTTCCTGTTAGACCGTTTGTGATAACCTTGGGTGGTTTTGAATTGGTTCTTGGGATGGATTGGTTGGCGGAATTCGAGGTGAACATTGTGTTTCCCAAGAAGATGATTCATTTGACAGCGCCTGACGGTAGTTCAGTGACGGTTTATGGTGATCGGGTACTACGATTCCGAAAGTAATTTTGATGGTGGTGGCTGGAAAGTGTATGAGGCGTGGATGTAGTGCCTACTTGGCCTATGTAAAGGATGCAGATACGCCAACACCACAACTATCCGAGGTACCAGTTGTGTGTGACTTCCCAGACGTATTCCCAGAAGACTTATCAGGAGTGCCACCTGACCGTGAGATCGAGTTTCAGATTGATCTGATACCGGGTGCCCAACCTGTTGCCAAGGCACCGTATCAGTTAGCTCCGACCGAGATGAAAGAGTTGATGGAACAGTTGCAAGAGTTGCTTGATAAGGGCTTCATTAGACCGAGTATATCTCCTTGGGGTGCTCCGGTCTTGTTTGTGAAGAAGAAAGATGGTAGTATGAGGATGTATATTGACTATCGTGAACTGAATAAATTGACGGTGAAGAACCGATACCCCTTACCGAGAATAGATGATTTGTTCGATCAGCTTCAGGGTGCCAGTTGGTTTTCAAGAATAGATCTTCGATCTGGCAATCATCAGTTAAAGGTGAAGGAACGAGATATCCCTAAAACAGCTTTCCGGACATGCTATGGTCATTACAAGTTTCTTGTCATGTCTTTTGGTTTGACCAATGCGCCGGCTGCTTTTATGGATTTGATGAACCGTGTGTGTCGGCCGATGCTGGATAAATCAGTGATTGTGTTTACTGATGATATCCTGATTTAGTCGAGGGGCGAGATTGAGCATGACGGTCACATTTGGGAGGTTCTAGAGACGCTGAGGAGGGAGAAGTTGTATGCTAAATTCTCCAAGTGCGAGTTCTGGTTACGCGATGTTCAGTTCTTGGGTCATGTGGTGAATCCCGACCGGATTACGGTGGACTCGGCGAAAGTGGAGGCGGTTATGCAATGGAAGTCACCAAAGACGCCATCCGAGATTCGTAGTTTCTGGGGCTTGGCGGGCTACTATAGAAGATTTATCCAAGACTTCTCTAAGATTGCTTCTCCACTAACTAAGTTGACCGGAAAGGATGTGAAGTTCATATGGGGTCAAGCTCAAGAGAAGGCATTTGAAGAATTGAAGGCGATGTTGACTCAAGCTCTTAGTCTATCTTTACGGTACGAAGTGCACCATCTTCACTCACCATAAGAGCTTGAAGTACTTCTTCGAGAAGAAGGATCTAAACATGAGGCAGAGATGGTGGTTGGTACTTATAAAGGATTATGATTGTGAGATCCACTAGCATCCGGGCAAGGCCAACATGGTGGCCAATGCCCTTAGCCGAAAAGAGAGGCCCGAGCCGATTCAGGTGAGGGCATATCAACTGGTCATGATCTCCGATGTGATGAAGCAAGTCAAAGAGTTTCAAGATGAGGCATTGAAAGAAGATCATTATAACTCTAAAAGGATGAGAGGTCTAGTCGCAAAATTGGGTGAAAACACGCTTAGTGTTAGAACTCGATTCGGGAGAATGTGGATTCCTTGTTTTGGGGATCTACGGGTGAAGATTATGGACGAAGCTCATAAGACTCGATACTCCATTCATCCTGGTGCCACAAAGATGTACCAAGATATGAAGAAGAATTATTGGTGGCCAGGTATGAAACACGATGTGGCAGAGTATGTGAGTAAGTGCCTTACTTGCCAACAGGTGAAGGCCGAGCATCAAAAGCCGTATGGGAAGATTCAACCTTTGGACATACCGGAATGGAAGTGCGAGCACATCACCATGGATTTCATTACGAAGTTCTCGCGTAGTCCTAAAGGGTACGATACCATATGGGTGATTGTGGACCGTCTGACGAAGAGTGCTCACTTCCTACTGATTCGCGAGACATATTCATCCGAGAGGTTGGTTGATCTATTCATCAAGGAAGTTGTAGCTCGTCATGGTGTGGCGGTGTCTATTGTGTCCGGTCGTGACACCCGGTTTACATCTAAATTCTAGAAGAAATTCCACGACGCTATGGGGACGAGGTTACATATTAGTACGGCTTATCATCCCCAAACTGATGGTTAGTCATAAAGGACGATTCAGACGTTGGAAGACATGCTTCGGGCGTGTGTGATTGATTATGGTGAAAGTTAGGATGACTACCTACCGTTAGCCGAATTCTCATACAACAACAGTTATCATGCTAGTATTGGTATGCCACCTTATGAGATGCTATACGGTAGGAGATGCAAAACACCCGTTTGTTAGGGTGACATTGGTCAGAAAGAGTTGGGAAGCGTCGAGGTAATCGAGGCTACGACTGAGAAGCTTGAAAAGATCAAAGCCTTCATGAAGGCAGCCAAAGACAGATAGAAGTCGTATGCCGATAAACGACGTAGACCGATTGAGTTCCAGGTGGGTGACCGGGTTATGTTGAAGGTCTCACCTTGGAAGGGTATTATTCGTTTCCGAAAGTGGGGCAAGTTGAGCCCAAGGTATATAGGCCCTTTCTAAATCATTGCTCGGGTAGGAGAGGTGGCCTATAGATTGGAGTTACCCGATGAGCTAAGTGGAATTCACCCGACATTCCATGTATCTCATCTAAGAAAGTGCTTAGCTGATGAAGACATGATTGTTCCATTGGAGGATATCGAACTACACGAATGGCTCAATTATATGGAGCAACAAGTGGCAATCATTGATCAAAAGGAAAAAAGGTTGAGGAATAAAGTGGTTCCCCTTGTGCGTGTACAGTGGAAGCACAGGAAGGGATCTGACTCTACGTGGGAGACTGAAGAAGAGATAAAACAACATTACCGACAATTCTTTGAGGAATTATAGGTTTCGTGGATGAAACCTATTTAAGGGGGGTGGACTTATAACACCCGGTTATTTTAAAGTCAAAGAAAAGAATGAATAAAGTGAAAGAAAAGATGGAAAATAAATAAAACTCAAGTCTAGGGGTAAAAAGTGTCCAAAAGGACAAAATGTTTGAAAAGTGGGTGTAAAAGGTGGTATGGCCGCCCATATGTCACATACACCTTTGATGTTCGGGTTTTAAAGAGAGAAAGAGCAGCAAGTTCTCGGTTTTGAAAGAAGAACAAGAAAGAATTCAAATTCAAGGTAAGAATTCATGCTTTTATGGTGTTCTTGACTGGTCTTATCCTCGGGTCTATGCTTATGTGTGTTGTATGTGTTCGGGTATGTTTTTAGTGGGCCTCTAACGGTTGAGTTCAATTTGCAAACGTGTTTGGAGAAAGCCATACTCAAAAGCTGCAAAGGTGAGTTCTAGAACCCCTCTTTTACTAGTTTTTAACTGATTTTGGGGATGGAAATGCATGAATGTATGATTTTATTAACTGGGTTTCGGACCCGTATGCTTGAAGGTGTGCATAATGATGTTATGATGTGATGTGTGACTATGTGCATGCTTGATGATGTATGATTGTGTTTCAAAGGCTTAGAGGGTAAGAATAAATCTTAGAACATGATGAATGATGTATGGAAATTGAAAATGATGTTTTAGATCCACTTGATAAGTTTTTAAATCTACCTAAGTGTTTGGATGTAAATGCGGATGAATAAAGTAAGTCAATGCGGATGAGCATTTGATTAAGTATGGAAATGCGGATGAGCAAAGTAAGCCAATGCGGATGAAGTGAGTCAATTCGGATGAGCATTTGACTAAGTACGGAAATGCGGATGAGCAAAGTGGATGAACTATAGCAAATGCGGATGAACTATAGAAAATACGGATGAACTATAGCAAATGTGGATGAACAGTAGGGAATGCGGATGAACACTTCAAAAAATCTAACTTTTTGGGAAAAATGAGTAATGTAGGCTTTGACCTAGGAGATTCCCGGGGGTTATGTAAGTTGACTTTTGAGGTCATAGATGGCATCTTGGGCATGTAATGATATGTGCTTGATGTATATACATGATAATGAGGTTGATGTTGCATGGTTATAGATGAGGTATGTTATGTATGTATGTTCCTTATGATGACGTATGTTTATCTTTCCCATGACTTTACGTGTTATGATAATGAATGAAGGAAGTATTATGTAACGTAAAGTGAAAGATAATGAAAGAGCAACATGATGATGAATGCATGCATTAATGAATGAATGAAAGAGGAACATGATGATGAATGCATGCATTGATGATTGAATGAAAGAGGAACATGATGATGAATGCATGCATTAATGAACAAATGAAAGAAGTCTTGCAAGCATTGGATATCAGGGTCCTTCTTTGTGATCGACCAAACGTGTAGTGTCTCTACTGTTTACCTCTAGTACTTTGGCATACGCTCAGCTGTTCATTTATTGACTTCGGCCCAGTAGCTAAATTGTTCGGGGTGTAGCATATGGTATTGGTACCAAAGATATCCGATGTGCAAGTAAAGTTATAACAAACGAATGAATGGATGAACGAAAGTGATAATAAAGATATTATCTATGTGTGCGTATGATGTATGATCCCGTGAAAGAAAAGAATGGTTTTAATGAAAACAAAGTACGTTTATTATAAAATTACGCTGACTTTTATGCATTTTCCAGTTGGCAGGTAATGTTGCTGAGTATGGCACGAGGCAGCTTCTCAGCTCTTTTGGATGGCATCCAATTAAATAAAGCTTTTGTGATGTAATACAATGATGAAATATTGTAACCAACAAACGATGCATTGTTTTGCAAAAATTTTTATGATGAAATAAAATGTCATTTTTTAATGTTTCCGTTGCAATGTTTATTTAAAATATCTGTAAATGTATCTTTTATGTACAATGATTGACCAACTGTAAGCGTCCCGGGAACGGGGCCTTACAAGTTGGTATCAGAGCCAAAGTTTAAGCGAAATGGGTAAATTTTCAAAATAAACCTTAACTTAAACTGAGAAAGGGACGGAAAGGGAATGGGATGCCAATCTGAGTAGCTGCGTGCCATCTGGTAATTTTGTAAAGTTAACCGGTTTTATGTGCGCATGGTATGTGTTATGTGTTGTATGTAGATTTAAATACTGATGTAGTCAGGACAGGTAATGCTTGGGGTATGAAGAGTAAAGTAAGTGGCTAATCACAACTGGCCACTATAATTAGGGAC
>BJCM01208271.1:0-11168 GCA_018326385.1 Flaveria bidentis
ACTCCCTTGGACCTGATCTTGAGGGGGAGTGTGTGGATGAACACCTTTACAGGGCTATGATTGGGTCTCTTATGTATCTTACAGCTAGCAGGCCTGATATCATGTTTGCTACATGTATTTGTGCAAGATATCAAGCCAACCCTAAGATGTCTCACCTAATCACTGTCAAAAGGATTCTAAGATACCTCAAAGGTGCTTCAACACTTGGTCTTTGGTATCCTAAGAAATTCTGACTTCCATCTGTATGCTTATACAGATAGTGATTATGGTGGTTGCAACATGACTGCAGAGTCCACATCTGGGGGATGTCAGTTTCTTGGTGAAAGGGTTATCTCATGGCAATGCAAGAAACAATCTTGTGTCTCTGCATCAACTGCTGAAGTTGAATACATTGTTGCTGCAAGCTGCTGTGCTCAAGTGCTATGGATTCAAAATTAGATGCTTGACTATGGATTAAATTTCAAAGAGACTCCCATTCACATAGACAACAATAGTGCTATCTCTATCACGGAGAATCATGTGCAGCACTCAAGGACAAAACACATCAACATCAGGTATCATCTTATTAGAGAAAATTTTGAAAATGGATTAATTAAACTAGTCAAAGTTCACACAAATGAACAATATGTTGATCTATTTAGAAAGGCTTTTGATGAACAGAGATTTAAATATCTTATATCAGCTATCAGGATGATAAACTTTGAGTAGGTTTTTCTTAAAACTAATTCTTATTATTTCTTAAAATCTGTGTGTCCTAAGTTGTCTAGTTCATCACTTTCATAAGCTCTTATTTTCTTTGGATGAAAACCTTTTGAAGACTTTCCTTAGATTTCTGAAAAATTTTGATCCTTCGAAAGATATATTTTACCTTTAGAAGAAACTCACGCCTTCAAAACAAATAAGTGTCTAAGTAATTTACCTTTGGAAGAAATTTCTAAAATATCTTCTGAAGCTTAACACTAGTCTCAGACACTTATATGTTTTCAAGGACCATTTTCTTCCAAAGCAAATTACCTCTCGAAAGCTTTGCTCCTTCGAACAAAGCATCCAAGTTTTAATTTTCTTCCGAAGCAAAATTTTCAAAACTCTTAGGAAAATCTTCCGAAGTCATTTTAGCCTCGAAAACTTTTTCATTAAAACTTCAGAATATAATTTACCTTCGAAAGTTTTTTTACTTCCAAGAAAACTACTTTTTGAGCAAAAGCAAACTACTTTTTCAGAGGTGGGACCGACATTCGGATTTCAAAGTTTATCCTCTTTCATTAACTTTGTCTTAAATCCTTTTCACATATAAACACAACGATTTCCCCCTCTTTCTATCATCATCTTCTTTCCTCCAAACCTAAACCCCAAATGTTTCTCTGAAATTACTTTCGTTCATCTTTCGTCATCCTTAAGCTTTCTCCAAATGACCAACCTTAACCGCAGAAATAAACCAAATTTCTCCATGCGTATACATAGGCAACACAACCAGATTGCTCTGTTACACTCTGAGAAAGATCCACATTTCACAGAGCTTTGTTGTTTCTTAGCTCTATCCAACTATTTCACCTCCCTTACCATTGATCCTACACTTTATGAGGATCATCTGCTTGAATTTTGGAAGACCTGCCAAGAGGTCGTTATGGATGGGGAGAAGGCATTGTCTGTCACAGTGCAGGGGAGAACAGTCTTCATCACTCCGGGCATCATCAACATGCATCTTCAGCTGGATAATGAAGAATGCGAGGTGTTCTTTCCCAAAGAAGATGTCAACCACTCCTTTGTGCAGATGGGCTATGAGGGAGATTTCTCTGTAAAGACCTTTTGGAAAGGGAAGGTCTCATCCCAATAGAAATTTCTGCTCCATGTGGTTATCCACAACTTGTCAAACAAGCATGGAGGAGGGGACCAGATTCCTAAAGATCTCTCCTTAATTGTTCATGGGATGGTTCAGGGAGTCAAGTTCAGGTACTCTCAGTTTGTTTATACAAATTTGCTTGCAATCTTGGACTCCTTAGAGTACTACATGTTCCCTAGATATGTTCAATACATTCTTAACTGTGAACTGGGCTCACAGTTAAGGGGAACATGTAATATTCTTAAACTGGGACAGATGAAGTCCGACATCTTTAAAATCTTGATAAAGCCCACTGTTGGCTTCTCTGGGATAGAAACAACCATTGTCCCAAAAATATTAGAGCTCATTGCTCAAGGTGAGAACCTAGCAGCACCAGCTAGTGTTGAACCCACACCTTTTACCTCCCAACCACCACAATAACCACAAATCACCCTCACCACACCTTTTACCTCCCAACCACCACAATAACCACAAAACACAACCTGGGAGTTCTTCAGGGAGTATGGACATTGAGGACTCACCATCCTCACTTGCAATTATGCATACTTAGAAACTTCCTCAAGTTCACATTGATATGGACTCCATAGACTCCTACATTCAGAGTCTGTTTAAGGAAGGAATTCCTAGGGCAATGTCATCTCCACCAACTTCAAATCACATCATTAGGTGGAGGTATGACAACAACAAAAGAGCCCTTATCATTCTTAGAGTTCAAGGACAACAAGAGGTCTTCAGTTTTCAGACCTTGAACTTCTATGAAAGTCTGGATTTAGTCAACATGCCACTTGTCAACCAAATCCAATCAAGACAAGCTAACAAGCTGGCTCAAAGAATCTAAGATAGGACCATTGCATAGTTCAGCTTCAGAATGAGACTAAGGCAATCAGGCAATGACATCGGTCAACTGGATGTTGAGGTAGACCCTAAGATTAGCTTCATATGGGAAACCTTGACTGAAGGCCCAGTGGTAGAACTTGAGAGCCCTGTCTCATCATCATCAACTGTTGTAAAGATTCATACCCTTTTGAGACACCTGTTGGTGAAGGTGCATCTCAACCTCTCTTTGGCCAGAGCTTGAAAGCTACACCAAGCAATGAAGGCCAAAGCTCTTTCCACCCTGAGTCACAAAGGTCTATGAGTGACAAAAGGAAAAGAAAGATGACTTCTGAGAAGATTGAGGAGGAGGAGAGAGAGAGAGAGAGAGGAAAATGAGGCTAAGGGGAGAAGGTTCCTTTATTAGGTCTGCAAGGCTCATGAAATCTGCTATTAGGGCTGCCCCTAGACCAAACACTCAAAATGATAAGTTGAGGGCAATCAGGATCAACTACCTGCAGACCAGGAACTATGACATAGATAATATCATTTCTCTCCCCTTAGATGAGTTGAATAAACTGGCTGACAAGGATTTGTCAAAGGAAAGAAAGGAGGCAGAGGATGCAAAGCTACTTCTTTAGATCAAAGAACAAAGAAGAAAGAAAAGATTATACAAGCATGTGCCTTCTCTTTCCCTAGTTCAAGAAAGTCCTGTAAAAAAGGATGTGGTACCATAAGAACCTTGGGTAGACAAAGAAAAAGATAGTATCAACATGATCAACTACCTGAGTGCCACATGACTCTATCAGGCTGCTGCACTTCTTCCCTTACCCTTTGACTATATTGAGTTTGAGTACCTCAAACAACTTGAACTTGAGATAGTCAAAGAGAGAAAGATCACCAAAAGGAAGTTAAGGGAAGATGCTGTAAAGTCAAGAACCATCATCCAGATTAGTATGAAGAAGTCTGCTGATAGGCAGAGGATGATGAGCTTCTTGAAGCTGTATAGATTCTCCGGAAGGAGACTTGTTCCTATGTCTCTATCCACCATGTATGAGCATAACAGAATGATCAAGCAGAAGATTCAAAGAGGTGAACTTGTTGACTTACACTCCCCACCAAGTCAGGTCCCTTAGGAAGTAGAGATAAAGGTTGAATCATTTGAGACAACACAACCTGGATCTCATGCTGAACCTCAGCAAGCTTCCACTTCTGATCCACAGCATGGTTCTGTCCCCTCTCAATCTGACTCTGTGAGAGAGGAAAACCTAACTGAGAAAGACAAAGAAGATCAATCAGGTGCTGCAGGCCAGTCTTCTCAGTTAAAAGGTTCAAAAAGGAGAAAAAGGATGGCTTCCAAACCAAAGCCATTGAAGAAGAAGAAAGAAGCATCCATCTCCAAACCTCAGGATGAGTCAGAACATCTAGAGGATGTGCAAATAGAGGATGCTACACCAACTCCAATTCAAATAGCTCCTCTAGCATCAGGAAGACCTATCTTATCCTGGACATACACTACAAATCCGGAAAGATGGCATGTCATTAGAGATCAAGGCATTAAGAATGTTTATACATGGCAAGACATGTTCAATCTACCTCTGCATGATCTCTTTGATATGAGAAGACATTTTGAGAGTCTGAGTGATCTTAATCATCTCATGAAGAAAGGGATGATCATGATCCTAACGAGGACTGTCAATATCTGAAGTCTTCAAAGTGTTTTGGTAGCATCAGCCTAGGGGGAGTTTGTAAGGATTAAATGTAAAGGCTGATGCAACCCAAACACCCAAAGTCTCTCCTGCATGCATGCACATGGGTACTTAAGTAGAATGTTTCGGAAGTTTCACACCAGCATCAAAAATATTCTAAGTGTGAAATCTTCCGAAGTCAAGACCAATATCTTCCGAAGCCAAAGATGAAGTCTTCTGAAGCTTCAAAGACAAAGTCTTTCGAAGCTTACACTTGAAGACAGATTTCTTCCGAAGACTTTTGAATACATGCTTTATCTGATGTACTTTTCCATATAGCTGGACCCCTATCCGCTGCAACTCTGTAAAGTCACCAACTTACATAAGTTGGTGAAAAGGTCCATGTTTTTGGTAACTGTACATTGAGGTCTTGAGTTTGTAACTTTCTACTTTATATACTTTATCCTTTTTGTAATATATTAGGATGTAAGCTATGGCATGTCATAGTCACTAGTCAAAAAGCAATCTGCCTTTTGACTCAACAATTGATTTTGTTTGTTGTCTAGTCAATTGTATTCAACTGGCTTTCATAGTATGGTCGGCTGTGAGATATAGTATATGTTTCTCAAGTACTTGTAACTTTTTAAGTATGCTTTGTAACATTTGTAATAGAACTTGATAAGACAATATACTGCAATCTTGAAAACCATCTCCTTGTGTATTTTGCTATCTTGTTCTGTCTCATATTTACTTGTGTTCTTAGTATCATTTCTAGTGGTTAACCAGTTTTATTGTTTAATCAATTAAGTGTTCTTAGCAACTCTCCTCATTGTGTTGTTGTGTTGTATATGCATACCCTTCAACGGTCCTGCAAATGTTTATAATATATCTGATTAGTTGTTGATTATTATTTATTTAATATTAATTTTAGTAAACTCATGTATTATATAGGTTGAAAAAATAAAGTATTAAATATAATAAAAATTTATGAAGTATAAAATGATATTCTAAAATAGAATTATGATTAAGCTTACGTATGAGTAATAACTATAAGTAATAAAATAATAATATCAATTTTTAAACTTTTTCTCAAAAAGTGTTAGAATTATTTTTCAAAAACAAACTGTATTAAGAAATGTCATTTTTTTTTTAAAATTTCTTATGATGAATCCTAATTTTTATTATGTTTAGTTTATAATATAGTTTATTTTTTAAAAACATCAATTTTAAAATATTTCATAGTTTATAATTTAGATGTTTTAGAAAAAAATCTTATTTTATAAAAAAATATTTTTCTAGAAATAACATTAATAAAAAAACACCCTTCTTATTTTACTATAGATTTAAATCAAAAAAGAATTAAAGTTATTTAATATTTTTTAATTTAGATCGTTATTTAAAATGAGAAATGGGAAAAAAACAAAATTAGAGGGCTTAAGAATATGTTTAATGTCTATGTAAGTTATTTTTTTTAGTATTATACGCAAATACATGTAAAAATCTCTTGACATAACACAAGAGACGAATACACACTCTCTCTCTCTCTCCTCTTTCTTCCCGTCTAAAGAAATATTATGATAATCCACCAATTCAAACATCAAAAGCACCAAATTTTCTGAAACTTTTTCTTTTTAATTTTTCTTTCATTTGATTTCTGTTTGTCCCCTTTCTCCTTCATTTCTTGGCGGAATCGCCATTTGAACACCTTCAAGCTCTCTGCAACTCTTCTTCATCTTATAATAATAATAATAATAACAATAATAATTATAATGGCTACATTTATTGACCTAAATCTTTACCCTGATTCTCCCGTAGCGGAGATTGCTGACGTCGCCGGCGGCAACATCACCACCGCCTTAACCCTACACACCCCCAAACTCGAACCTAAAGAAGAACCAATCGACGAACCACCACCTCTTCACACGAATTACACAAACCCTAGCTTCGATTGCACTCTCAACACACATCTCGATGCACCACGACTTGATGAAAACGATGTTTATTCCGAATTCAACAGGATATCGCAGATGTTTCACACGGCGTTTTCCGGTAAACCGGAGAAAAATGATGACGGTGGTGTCACTGATCCCGATGCACAAGCGATTGTGCCGGTTCCTGATGAAAATCAGCTTTCAGCGGTTGCAGATTCGTCTCGCCGGAGGAATCAGCAGCGGTCCGGTGAATTGGTTAGGGTTACGAACCTTGGGATTGAAGACGAAAGGTATTTTCGACATGTGGTTAGGAAAACTAGGATGATGTATGATTCACTCAGGGTTCTTGTGTCTATGGAGGACGAGAAGCGTAGGAATACTAATGTGTTTGGGCGTAGTCCTCGTGCGCGGGGTGATTTGCGGTCTGCTACGGTGATGAAAGAGCGTGGGCTTTGGTTGAACCGCGATAAACGAATCGTTGGACCGATTCCTGGGGTGTATGTTGGTGATATTTTCTTTTTTAGGATGGAGATATGTGTTGTGGGAGTGCATGGTTTACCTCAAGCTGGGATTGATTACTTGACCTCGAGTCAGAGCTCCAATGGTGATCCAATTGCTACGAGTATAATTGTTTCAGGTGGGTATGAAGATGATCAAGATGCTGGTGATGTGATTATATACACAGGCCATGGTGGGCAAGATAAGTACTGCAGGCAAGCTGATCATCAAAGATTAGAAGGTGGGAATCTTGCGATGGAGCGAAGTATGCATTATGGCATTGAGGTACGTGTTGTTCGTGGATTTAGGTATGAAGGCAGCCCAAGTGGCAAAGTGTATGTTTATGATGGACTGTATAAAGTTGTTGAATCCTGGCTTGAAGCTGGAAAATCTGGTTTTGGTGTTATCAAGTTTAAGCTTGTTAGAATGGAAAACCAACCCGAAATGGGGAGTGCGATTCTCAAGTATGCTGAGAATCTTAGAAAGGGGCAGATGCAGAGTTTGCCTGTGGGATATGTGTCCATGGATATGTCAATGAAGAAAGAAAGCGTACCTGTGTTTCTTTTCAATGACATTGACAATAATCATGAGCCTATGTTTTATGAGTATTTGGCAACATCTGTTTTCCCCCCTTTTGTCTATCACCGTGGGGGGAATGGCTGTGGATGTAATTGTGTTTCTGGATGTACAGAAGGTTGTTTTTGTGCTAAAAGGAATGGCGGTGAATTTGCTTATGATCAAAATGGTCTACTTGTTAGAGGGAAACCATTAGTATTTGAATGTGGGCCACATTGTAGTTGCCCTCCTAACTGCCGAAATCGGGTCAGCCAAAACGGTATTAAGAACAGATTTGAAGTGTTCAGGTCAAAGGAAACGGGTTGGGGAGTTAGATCCTTGGACTTGATACAAGCTGGTTCTTTTATTTGTGAATACACAGGGGTTATTCTCACAAGAGAACAAGCACAACTTTTTAGCATGAATGGTGATAGTTTGATCTATCCAAATCGATTTGGTGAGAGATGGGCAGAATGGGGAGATTTGTCCCAAATATTTTCAGACTATGTACGACCATCATATCCAGCAGTACTGCCACTTGATTTTGCAATGGATGTTTCTAGAATGAGGAATGTTGCTTGTTACCTCAGTCACAGTTTGTGTCCAAATGTTTTAGTTCAGCTGGTGTTGTATGATCATTCCAATTTTGCATTTCCTCACCTTATGCTGTTTGCTATGGAGAATATTCCTCCTATGAGGGAACTTAGTCTTGATTATGGAGAGGCTGATGAATGGGCAGGAAAATTGTCCATTTGTAACTAAATCAAGATGGAGCAGCTTTTTTTGTACCTGAATGTAGATTTACAGATGGATGATGCACCGAGGTAATTACTGTTTCTCATCAACTAAATGGTTTCCAGAAGTATTACACATTGACAAAACTGGTTTGGGTTGTTTAACAGGTTAAAATGTGTTTGGTTGATCAATAACCCTTCTTTTCTAAGGTTTTCTAAAAATAAATTTGTAAATAGTTAGTTTGTCACATCCGATTACAAATGTTTTATCATTTAAACAGTGATAATATAATTATTAAATAGGTTGTTTATGCATTAAAAATAATATTTGAGAGAATTTTAACATGTTCTTTTAAAGCTAAATATTCCCACCTTACCTTTTTGACCCGTTTGAGGTAAAATACAACTTGAATCAACCCATGTTCTACTTTTCTTGTATCTTGAATTTCCTAGTTCTCATATTTTTGGCTCTATTTCACTTTAATCCATGGTATATTTTTAGTGGCGATCTCGGGTTTTAATTACATCTTGCATTATCTAGTCGGCTCTATTTCACTTATTTTTAGTGGGGACCTTAGGTTTTAATTACATCTTGCATTATCTATCATTGTTGTGAATCCAATTCTTTGTTTCTGGGTGTAGAAACTATATGTCTTCTTTAAGTTCCTTGTGCTCACAACCTTGGATTGTTGACATATGTTTTTTTTACCTTTTATAATGTGGATAAGGCTTATTGAAATCTCATAGTTTATTTCTTACTACTTTTGTCTTTGCTTTAGCTCGAAGTCCTTTGTACAATGTTGCAAAAGTCAGTCCTGGTCGGCGATTAATGGGAAATCGGCACATACTCAGAGGGTTAATCGGTAGCCGGTCCTAGTCGGAAAAAAATTGTACCTAATTGGTCAAAAATAGTCAAAATCAGTCAAAATTGCTCAGATTTTGGTGAAAGCAGTCAAATATTTGGTCAATTTATGTTAATGCTTGAATTTCATTAATATATGTGTGTAATATACACTAATATTTATATAAGTTACATATAAAATTCCAATCCGATACAACACTACCGACTTGTGCCTTGCGATTTTTACAACCGTGCCTTTGAAACCTTATATATTATTTTTGTCAATTTTAGAATGTTTATGGCCCATTTAATGTTTTCTTAGTAGAATAGCCTATTATAGAATAGCCCACTATAATACCAAGTGGGCCATAGGGTTTAGTTTTACTTGAGATACCTCTCTTGTACATACATTTGTTCATGTGTCATGTAGATTACATGGTATCAGACCCTGTTGTCAATAGCGGCTATAGCGCACTATGTAGCGATGCGCCCTTCCCTCGCTATTTGCAAATAGCGACCGCATAGCGGAATTTTTGATTTTTTTTTATTTTTTAAATTTTATTTTGGGTAAATATGAGATTTTAGTAGAGTGTTTTAGTTATTTTGGGGGTGTTTGCTTAGATTTTCTACTACTTTATTGCTAAACATGCTTATTTATTGAATGTAAAACATTCTTACATATTATCCTGTTTAATCGCTAAACATGAAATAGCGGTCGCTATTTACCGCTATTCGCTACATAGCATATAGGTGGGTTGTCGCTATTTACTGCTATTCACTATTGACAACTATGGTATCAGAGCCTAAATTCTTTGATTTGGGAGTACCCTAGTCATTCCTTTGCGAGTAAATCGAGCTGCCTCTTGGGGGTTCTATTTTCGAGCTACTATCTCAACTAACCACTGCCACCACCATATTTATGGAGGTCGGATTTGCATGCCCAATGAGTAAGTTGTCGAACTGCCGCCTTATGCGTCACCAAGCGTTGCTGGTCTTCCGCTGCATCTTACCCATGCGCCATGCGTCATGCGTGAGAGTGCGTGCCTTACTGGACACCGCCTATTTTTCGTAGGAGCAGTTTCTAGTAATATCCGAACACCTTGTACGATTATTTTGTTGGTTAAACCATTTTAGTTTTGCTCGGATTATAGCTTGGTTTTTGTTTTGGCATATGTTCTTAAGTTGAGTTCAGTGTACTCATATATGGTTTTGATTCTTTTCTTGAAGATCTGTTTTTGGTTTGGGTTTTGTCAACCTTTACTTGTTGTTGTTGGCTTAGATTCGGTATGGATTGGTTCTATATCTTCGATCTAGTCTTATTAATACTTTGTTGATTTAGTACTCACTACTAGATCAAGAAGACTTAATATGTATGACAAAAAAGAAACCAATAATGGTAGTTCAAGTATTGTTGCGAGTGTTGCTAATGTTCCTTCTGTAGCAACTCGGCTCACTGATAACAAACTAGATGGCTTGAATTTCTTTGTATGGAGCAAAATTTTGGATATATCTACGTAGTATTGGGAAGGCTTTGCATCTCACTTCTGAGTTCTGACCTCTCGTCAATGAGACAAAAGATTACAAAGCAACACATGATTGTTCCTACAAATTAAGAATTCTATCGAACCAATAATTTTGTCTCTTATCATTCATTGTGAATATGTCAAAGAATTGATGGACTATTTGAGATTTCTATACTCTAGACAAAGTAATATATCTAGGATTTATAGTGTTTGTAAATCATTTCATCGGAGGGAACAACAAGATTGATCACTCACGGTGTAATGTTATGGAATTTAAGAAGATTTATGAGTTGAACTCTCCCTTACCCCTTAGCACTAACATACGTGTTATGTAAGCTCAACAGGATTAACTAGTTATCATGAGTTTCTTGAACGACCTGTGACTAGAATTAAAAGCTACTCGATCCCAATTATTTTTTCTCTTCAAAAGACCTTTTGCATAAAGGTCAACGTGTCTTTTGAAGATGAAGGATGAGATATGTTTAATATAAACGTAAAAGCTATAATTTTGTCTGTTCCCAGTGTTGTAAAAATCGCTAGGCGTTAGTCGAGCGGTGAGGTGGGGACTAGGGATTAATCGGGATTAATCGGAATTAATCGGATCAGACTTTTATGTATAATTTTGCAAATTTATATATAATTTTATACTTTTTTATGAAATAATTTGCAAGTTTGGGGGATAATTTGTAAATTGGTGGATATTGAGGGGGTTAAATGTAAAAATTCAAAAACTTAATAAAATAAT
>BJCM01208278.1:0-15168 GCA_018326385.1 Flaveria bidentis
TATATATATATATATATATATATATATATATATATATGTATATAATATATGTATATATATATGTATGTATGTTTATAGATACATATATATATATATATACACACACACACACATAGGTATGTGCAAAGTGTATGTGTTTACGTGACAGGTCTGATCTGAACACCATTTTAGTAACCTAACCTTGGAGATTTCTAACGTTTATGATTGAATGGTTTTGGAAATCACCACACATAGCAACCACAATAGGAAGCACCTGCAAGA
The DNA here is from genome assembly GCA_018326385.1 of Flaveria bidentis. Taxonomy (NCBI): domain Eukaryota; kingdom Viridiplantae; phylum Streptophyta; class Magnoliopsida; order Asterales; family Asteraceae; genus Flaveria; species Flaveria bidentis. The sequence continues at coordinate 262 of BJCM01208278.1, forward strand.
AATTGATATTTACTTATAACGTCAATATTATAATAAGACACATGTTAGAAATGTAGGGAAAAAGATTAATACCAAGCGTTTTGTGACAATTCTGTAACACCCGGTAATTTTCTTTGAAGCCGACGAAAGAAGAAAAAGGAATAAAGTCCAAAGTTGAGCGACCAAACTTGCCAAAACGGGAAGAAACTTTGATGAGTGAGGGTATAAAAGGGGGAGGGCAGCCCACACCCTTCGCATTCTTGCAAAACTCAGCCAAAGAAGAGAGAAAAGGAGAAAAAGAGGAGAAAAGCTTGGTTTGGGTGGATTCGAGCGTAAAAATCAAAGTGTAGCGGGTCAAATCAAAGCTGTACTCGACGGGATCGTTTATGTGAGTTCTAGGACCCCTCTTTTACACATTTTGAATGATTTTGGGGCTGGAACACATCTGAAAACCATTTTTACGGGAATTTGGGTATAAACCCATTTATATATGTATGTGAATATGTAGGAGTCACTTGTGGCTTGATTTCGGCCTTGGTTGTGCTTGAATGGTGTCGTGGTATGCTTCCCTAAGGTGTAGAATGGTTGATTTGAGCTTAGAAGAGGTTTGGAGGAGTTTGGAGGCCAAACTTGGTAGGTGCAGTTCGGGATGAACTGCATTCTGCATCAGTTAGGGCTAGGCGACGGAAATGGAGGTCCATGCGTCCGAATGGCATGCGACTAGGTCCATACGCATGAAAATGTGCGACTGAGGTTCATTCATACGAAAGTAGTGCGACTGAGGGTCATACGCATGAGGGCTATGCAACTGAAGGAAATGTGAATGAAGGTCATGCGACTGAATGAAATGCGGATGAAGGTCATGCGACTGAAGGTCTTGCGACTGGAGTCCATACGCATGTGAGTTGTGCAATTGAGGTTCATACGCACGAAAGGTGTGCGGCTGAGGGACATTCGCGTGAAGGTCATGCGACTGAGGTCCATACGCCCGGATGTCATGCAACTGAGGTCCATACGCCCGGATGTCATGCGACTGAGGTCCATGCGCCCGGATGTTATGCGACTGAGGTTCATTCGCATGGGAAGCATGGGATTGGAGGCTATGCGACTAGAGGTCCATTCGCCTAAGTGTTCTCATACGCATGGAAGACCGTGCGACCAAATAGAGTCCATATGCCCGAATGACCATAGTATTGCTTGACTTTTGGGAAAATGCAGACGTAGGCTCGGAGCTTTGGGGATTGTAGATGATACGACGGGCATGGATGATTTATGATGATGTATGATGATGTGCGATGTCGTATGGCTATATGATGTGATGCGTGTGATTCGTGTGATGTTTGATGTCGTGTGATTATGCATGTTGTATGTTATGCATGATGTATGTTATGGGTGTGCGATATTGCCTTGTGTGATTGATGTTGTATGTTTTTATGTTCCTTATTATTATGTAGGATTGTCTTCCCGTGGTTTGCGTTGAACGTTAATGAAATGAATGCCCCTCTTTTACACATTTTGAATCATTTTGGGGCTGGAACAAATCTGAAAACCAATTTTTCGGGTATTTGGGTGTAAACCCATTTATATATGTATGTGTATGTGTATGATTCGCTTGGGGCTTGATTTGGGGCTTGGTTGTGCTTGAATGGTATCGTGGTATGCTTCACTAAGCTTTAGAATGGTTGATTTGAACTTAAAAGAGGTTTGGAAGAGTTTGGAGGTCGAACTTGGCAGCTGCAGTTCGGGATGAACAACATTCTGCATCACCTAGGGCTAGGCGACCGAATGGAGGTCCATGCGTCCGAATGGCATGCGACTGGGTCCATACGCACGAAAGGTGTGTGACTGAGGTTCATTCGCACGAAAGTAGTGCGACTGAGGGTCATAAGCATGAGCGCTATACGACTGAATGAAATGCAGATAAAGGTCATGCGGCTGAATGAAATGCGAATGAAGGTCATGTGACTGAAGGTCACGCGACTGGAGTCCATACGCATGTGAGTCATGCGATTGAGGTTCATATGCACGAATGGTGTGCGGCTGAGGGCGATTCGCATGAAGGTCATGCGACTGAGGTCCATAAGCCCGGATGTCATGCGACTGAGGTCCATACGCCAAGATGTCATGCGACTGAGGTCCATACGCCAAGATGTCATGCGACTGAGGCTCATTCGCATGGGAAGCATGCGATTGGAGGCTATGCGACTGAAGGTCCATTCTCTTGAGTGTTCTCATGCAAATGGACGACCGTGCAACCGAATAGAGTCCACACGCGCGAATGACCAAAGTACTGTCTGACTTTTGGGAAAATGCGGACATAGGCTCGGACCTTTGGGGGTTGTAGATGATGTGATGGAAATGGATGATTTAAGATGATGTATGATGATGTGCGATGCCGTATGGTTATATGATGTGATGCGTGTGATTCATGTGATGTTTGATGTCATGTTATTGTGCATGTTGTATGTTATGCATGATGTATGTTATGGGTGTGCGATGTTGCCTTGTGTGATTGATGTTGTATGTTTTTATGTTCCTTATTATTATGCATGATTGTCTTAGTTGTACGTTAATGAATGTAATGAAAGTATTATGTAACGTGAAGTGGAAGATAATGAAAAGTGGAACGTAATGAATGAATGCAAGCATGAACGAATGAATGAGAGTAAGGACGGCTTGTAGGAGAAAGAAAGGAGGTTCATGACTCATTGAGGGTCGTTAGCTCAAATGTGTGTGTATTATAGTGTGCGATCTTGCCTAACTCATAAGGGGACATATACATAATAGGAGTTCAGTTTTGGTAACTGCTTTGATACGTGCGATGTTGTATTTACTGTGTGCTATGTAGCGTGCGATTTTTGCTACCTCATGTGGATTATGTAGCGTGCGATTTTGGCTTACCCATGAGATGACATGCGATTCTGGCTACACCCCAAGAGTTCTCACACACACAGGGGGAATCGGTCTTGGTGACCACTCCGTTGGTGCGATTTGTGCGATATGTACGATGGATATCATGAGGGACTATAGACACAGTAGGAGTTCAGTTTTGGTAACTACTCCGATACGTGCGATGTGGTATTTACTATGTGCTATGTAGCGTACGATTTTGGCTACCTCATGTGTGCGATTTGTGCGATATGTACTTTGGGTACGTTGATGCAAGGGTGCGATTTGTGTGAAAAGTGCGATATGTTTGAAATGGATGAATGGAAGAAATGATGTTATAAACGAATGAAGCAAAGGATGAAGTAGCGTGCGATGATTAATGAATGGAAGATGTAACGAACGTAAAGAAGATAATAATTATTTTATCTTTGTGTATGTATGTTGTGTGATCGCTTACGAAAGTAACGGGTGGTTTTATAAAAGAAGTAAACTATGTTTTCTTGAAAACTAGAACTCACTCAGGAACGCTAACTTTGATGTATTTCCAGTTGGAAGGTATGCTGCTGAGGATGGCACGGGGTGACTACTCAGTTCTTTTAGGATGGCATCCATTGTTATAATGCTTTTGTAATGAAATGTAAAATGATATTGTGTAATTAACGGATGTATTATTTTGCAAAAGTATTTTGATGAAATGAAAATGTTGTTTTTAATGTTTCCGCTGCAACGCTTTTATGCAACATGATGAAAATATATGTTTTATGTGCGATGAATGACCAGCTGTAAACTTCCGGGGAATGGAGCCTTACAAGTTGGTATCAGAGCCAAAGTTTAAGTGAATTGGGTAAATTTTCAAAATAAACCTTAACTTAAACTGAGAATAGGATGGAAAGGGAATAGATGCCAATCTGAGTAGCTGCGTGCCATCAGGTATTTTCTTTAATGTTAACCGGTATTATGTGCGCATGGTATGTGGTTATGTGTTGTTTGTAGATTTAATACTGATGTAGTCAGGACATGTAATGCTTGGGGTATGAAGAGTAAAGTAAGTGGCTAATCACAACTAGCCACTGTAATTAGGGACTTACTATACTTGACATAAACTACGTTGTTTCCTTGAATGACCGTGTTGGTGTTTGAATCTTTCAACGTGTGTTAGAAGATGGCTGGTGGTAGATCTTCGAAAGCCTCTCGTGGTGGAGGTGGTGGTAGACGTGGTGCTGAACCACAGGTCACAAGAGGAAGACCTAGAGTGGAGAAAGTGGTTCATGAAGAGCCTGAGACCCCGCATCCGGAGGGAGGTGATGAGAGTGCTAATCTAAGAGCCTCGATGAGAGAGGCGGTTATGGAGGAAGTGCATCAGGTCGTGCAGACGATCCTACCGTATGTAGTGACCGAAGTGATAAGAGCCGTTATAGATGGGGAGAGAAAGGAAAGGAGTAGACCTGCAGGCGAAAGGAGACGGCCCGAGACTGAAACGGTTTTCTCCGATGACGAAGGAGAACAAGAAGATAAAGAGCATATGTAGGAGGTGGCACAAGGCTGTAACTATGGGGCGTTTCAGCGGTGTAAGCCCCCAACTTTTGATGGTAATGGCACTGCTGCTGCTGCTCACCGATGGGTGCGGGAAATGGAAGTAGTTCTAAATATTAGCGAGTGCCGGGAAGACCAGAAGGTAAAGTTTACTGCACACTCTTTCGTGGACTCAACTTTGTGCTGGTGGGATAACATAGTCCAAGTTAAGGGCAGTCGGGCTATCAGAAGGATGAGATGGTCAGAGTTGAAAAGGCTGTTGATTGAGGAGTTCTGTCCTCACTGTGAGATGAATAAAGTTGAAAGAGAGTTCCTGCAGCTGGAGGCGGGAATAATGACGGATCAGCAGTACACCACCAAATTCAACGAAATGGCATGGCTGGTGCCGGATCAAGTGAAACCTCTTTCGCGAAAGATCAAGAGGTATATTCAAGGCTTGCCGACGGGTATCCGTAGGCTAATGATCGTTGCCCGACCGAGCATGTTTAGGTCGGTAGTAGATTTGGCGGGGAGGTTGTATGATGAGAGAACGTAGTGGTGGTGGCTGAAGACAGCGAGAAAGGTGATGGAGACCAGAACTGGAGGGGGAAGAGAACTGGACGTGGTGGTGTTCGAACGAATAATAAGCACGCACGGGGGAATGACTGTCATGTGGACACACCTGGTGCTGGGTCAGATAGATGTGGTAAATGTGGGATGGAGCATTCGGGAGAATGCAAAAGGGGACCAAATACTTGCTTCAAGTGTGGGAAGCCTGGTCATGTGGCTAGAGAATGTGAGACTGTGAGATGTTACAATTGTGGAGAAATGGGCTACATAAGTAGGGACTATAAGAAGCCAAGGGCGGAAGGTTCAGGAGTGAAGAGGACTGGAGGGGAAGGACAGAGGGTGAACGCAGTGCCTACACGATGATGCAGGAGGAGGCAAGGGCGTACCCCCGATGTTCTGTCAGGCATGTTTCTAGTAAATAAATTTTTTGCCTTTGTGTTATTCGATCCTGGTGCTAGTAAAAGATAATTCCTGCTACTTTCTGTGCTAAATTGCATGTTAGTAGTAAGAATATAGATACGCCCTTCGATGTGGTCCTAGGAGTAGATTGTTCAGTAGACTACAAAGTGAACGTCATGTGCCGCAAAAAGATGATACGGTTGACAACGCCTGGTGGGATCACGGTGACGGTTTAAGGTGATCGAGTCACGACGATTCCAAAGGTGATTTCGATAGCGGTGGCGGGAACGCGCATGAGGCGTGGATGTATTGCCTACTTGGCCAATGAAAGGTATGTGGAGACACTGATATCCTAACTGTCAGATGTACCAAGACCCGAGTAAAGATTATTGGTGGCCGGGTATGAAGCGTGAAATGGTGGAGTACGGGAGTAAATGCCTTACTTGTTTACAAGTGAAGGTCAAGCACCAAATGTCGTATGGGAAGTATTGAGGTGATCGAGGCTACTACTGAGAAGCCTGAAAGGATTAAAGTCTTGATGAGGGCAGCCAAAGATTGATAGGAAGTTGTGTGTGGATAAACGACGTAGACTGATTGAATTCCAGGTGGAAGACTGGAAAAGAGATGAGGCAGTATTGCCTGCAATTGTTTAAGGAATAACAGGTTTCGGGGACAAAACCTATATAAGGGGGGTGGACTTGTAACACCCGATAATTTTCTTTGAAGCCGACGAAAGAAGAAAAACGAATAAGGTCCAAAATTGAGGGACCAAACTTGCCAAAACAGGAAGAAACTTGGATGAGTGGGGGCATAAAAGGGGGAGGGCAGCCCACACCCTCCCCATTCTTGCAAAACTCAGCCAAAGAAGAGAGAAAAGGAGAAAAAGAGGATAAAAGCTTGGTTCGGGTGGATTCGAGCGTAAAAATCAAAGTGTAGCGTGTCAAATCGAAGCTCTACTCGATGGGATCATTTATGTGAGTTATAGGACTCCTCTTTTACACATTTTGAATGATTTTGGGGCTGGAACATATCTAAAAACCATTTTTTTGGGTATTTGGGTGTAAACTCGTTTATATATGTATGTGTATGTGTATAATTTGCTTGGGGCTTGATTTCGGGCTTGGTTATGCTTGAATGGTATCGTGGTATGCTTCCCTAAGGTTTAGAATGGTTGATTTGAACTTAAAATAGGTTTGGAAGAGTTTGGAGGTCGAACTTGGCAGCTGCAGTTCGGGATGAACTGGATTCTGCATCAGCTAGGGCTAGGCGACAGAATGGAGGTCCATGCGTCCGAATGACATGCGACTGGGTCCATATGCACGAAAGGTGTGCGACCGAGGTTTATTCGCACAAAAGTAGTGCGACTGAGGGTCATACGCATGAGGGCTATGTGACTGAAGGAAATGCAGATGAAGGTCATGCGACTGAATGAAATACGGATGAAAGGTCATATGCACAAAAGGTGTGCGTCTGAGGGCGATTCGCATGAAGGTCATGCGATTGAGGTCCATACGCTCGGATGTCATGCGACTGAGGTCCATACGCCCAGATGTCATGCGACTGAGGTTCATTCGCATGGAAGCATGCGATTGGAGGCTATGCGACTGGAGGTCCATTCTCCTGAGTGTTATCATGCGCATGGAAGACCATGCAACCAAATAGAGTCCATACGCCCGAATGAACATAGTATTGTCTGACTTTTGGGAAAATGCAGACATAGGCTCGGACCTTTGGGGGTTGTAGATGATGTGATGGACATGGATGATTTAAGATGATGTATGATGATGTGCGATGCCGTATGGTTATATGATGTGATGCGCGTGATTCGTGTGATGTTTGATGTCGTGTGATTGTGCATGTTGTATGTTATGCATGATGTATGTTATGGGTGTGCGATGTTGCCTTGTGTGATTGATGTTGTATGTTTTTATGTTCCTTATTATTATGTATGATTGTCTTAGTTGAACGTTAATGAATGTAATGAAAGTATTATGTAACGTGAAGTGGAAGATAATGAAAAGAGAAACATAATGAATGAATGCAAGCATGAACGAATGAATGAGAGTAAGGATGGCTTGCAAGAGAAAGAAAGGAGGGTCATAACTCATTGAGGGTCGTTAGCTCAACTGTGTGTGTATTATAGCATGCAAACTTGGCTAACTCATAAGGGGACATAGACACAGTGGGAGTTCAGTTTTGGTAACTGCTCCGATAAGTGCGATGTGGTATTTACTGTGTGCTATGTAGCGTGCGATTTTGGCTACCTCATGTGGATTATGTAGCATGCGATTTTGGCTAACCCATGAGATGGTGTGCGATTCTGGCTACACCCCAAGAGTTCTCTCACACACAGGGGGAGTCGGTCTTGGTGACCACTCCGTTGGTGCGATTTGTGCGATATGTACGATGGATATCATGAGGGACTATAGACACAATGGGAGTTTAGTTTTGGTAACTGCTCCGATACGTGTGATGTGGTATTTACTATGTGCTATGTAGCGTATGATTTTGGCTACCTCGTGTGTGCAATTTGTGCGATATGTACTTTGGGTACAATGATGCAAGGGTGCGATTTGTGCGAAAAGTGCGATATGTATGAAATGGATGAACGAAAGAAATGATGTTATGAACGAATGAAGCAAAGGATGAAGTAGCGTGCGATGATTAATGAATGGAAGATGTAACGAACGTAAAAAAGATAATAGTTATATTATCTTTGTGTATGTATGTTGTGTGATCGCTTACGAAAGTAACGGGTGGTTTTATAAAAGAAGTAAAGTATGTTTTCTTTAAAACTAGAACTCACTTAGCAACACTGACTTTGATGTGTTTCCAGTTGGCAGGTATGCTGCTGAGGATGGCACGAGCCGACTACTTAGTTCTTTTGGGATGGCATCCATTGTTATAATGCTTTTGTAATGAAATGTAAAATGATATTGTGTATTGAACAGTTGTATTATTTTGCAAAAGCATTTTGATGAAATGAAAATGTTGTTTTAATTGTTTTCGCTACAACGCTTTTATGCAAGATGATGAAAATATATGTTTTATGTGCGATGAATGACCAGCTGTAAGCGTCCCCGGAACGGGGCCTTACAAATTCGAGTGAAAATGATGTAATTATCATTGCAATTGTCAAATGGATCAGCAATAACAGGTTAATCGGCCATTGGTACATGATGTTGCAGACCACCATCATCAGCATGCATATCATGAGCATGTTTTACACCTTTCATAAAATGAAACTATGCAAAGACATCTTGTAAAAATATTAAATAAAGTTTATGTTGGATCTTCTATGCTCAAGACACATACAAGATTGATGTGGTTAGTACATTATGATCCAAGTCGGGTCATACCCAATAACAAGCTAAACAAACACTAATGAATATTTATTTGTTGATGAGATCATACAAATAAATTTTGACACCAATTTAGAAATTGGTTTTCTAAAACGTTACTTTTGTAATAGAACAAATGAAAGTGTGTTAATGTTATTAAACGTTAGTTTGTTCATGAGAAATTATTTGTTTCATTTTTTAAATTGATTAACTAATAACAAATAAAAGTGTGTTAATGTTATAAAATTAAAATAGGTTTTAATTTTATAAACTAATGGTTTAAAGAGTGCAATTTTATAAAAAATTCAAAATGGGGGGAACCCATTTTGAAACTTAGATTCGGGCGCCCCTTGTGGGCTTTGAGGAGTCTTTTAGTCTTGGATACTACAAGACTTTCACCTCTCTTGCACTCTTTAATCAACACACACTCTCTCTCTCTCTCTCACACACACACACAAGCAAAGAACTCTCTCTAAACAAAGCTGAAAAATTCAGATTCAAGGCACAACAAGCTGAAAATTTTGGATTTTGAAGGAGCATAGGTAGAGAGTTTTGGTGTTGTGATCCCTAACAAGCTAGGTGTTTGGAAGAGCTTATGTGTATACAAACTTGAGGCTTTCTCTCTTGGGGGCTGGACATTCAAGGGCATCATCATCTTCATCTCATCCATACTTTAACATCTTGTTCTTGAAAGGTAGTTTCAAGAACACCCTATGGTTGTTCTTTTCGTTTTGATAGCATGTCATTCACACATATTAATGATCCTTTTCTTGGGTTTTGTCTTTGGTTAAAATGGTTAAAAATTTTAGATTGTTTAACATACTTTAACGACTAATATCCTTTATGTTTTCAAGTTTAAATGGTTAAATTTGCTTTGATAAACTTGTTACAAAACTAACAATGACATCTAGAGCCGGTTATGTGGAATAGATGCTTTAAGAGTTCTTGAAAAGTTAGTTTTCATGGAGTTTTTTAACCCATTAGGGGCTATTTTATTGTGGATGATTGAATCCCTTATGTTTCAAGATTTAATCTTACGTGCTTTAGTATAAACCTTGAAAGAATAACATCAAATGATTGACTGTGTTCTTTGGACAAAACCCTAAAGTTTTGGTTCATGTTGGCCAGAACTTTAAGGCTATAAAAAAGGGTTCATTGTTGTTCTTGAATGTCGTATATGATACATATTTTGGTGCATAACATAGCCTTGACCTTATGTGTTTTGGATTTGGTTGATTATGGCTTTGTCATGTTGGTTTTGATTCTTCAAAGGGTTGTAATTTTTGTGTTTGTACTTTGGGTTGTAATTTATTTATTCATTTGGTTATGTAATTAATAGATTAGGTGCATTTCTTTTATTAGAAAAAAATGTATTAGGATATGATTTTGTAAAAGAAGATGCACAAGATGAAGACCCAAAGAAGGACACAAAAGACATGGACACTTGAAGCATTTGGATGTGGATTCAAGTGGGAGTTCATGGACACATTTTGATGTGTCATTTCAACCCTTAGGAAAGACCTTATAACAACACTTATGATGGCAATTAAGTGAGGTCAACTTAGTGGCTATGGTTATGCACTTATGTTTGTATGATTATGATTTTTTGGTTGTTTGTTGCATGATTGTTGGTTGATATTTGGATATGCATAACAAACTCATTAACAAACTTAACAAGCTGAAAATTGGTGGTTCTTTATTATTAAGTGGTTAATAAAAAATTATTAAATGGATTAATAATTTCAATAAAAGGGGTTTTATTAAAAATTGAACCATAGGGTATCTTGTATTTGAAAGCATGCAAATATAAAGTACATAGAGTTTTCTAAACTAATATTATGAAAACTTAAAATTTGTTTTATAAACAAGTTTAACACCATCCTTTTGCACAACACTTGAGTCACTTGGAAACTCTTAATGGGATAAAGGTCACCTAACCACTTATGTTGGAAAACTCACATGTGTGTGTAAGTAGGGTAACTTGATTTGCAAACCATGTAAATGAATCACCTACAATATGGTTTACAAATGTGTTGATGGGATAAACATGTCGACTATACATATGATGTTTAAAGTCGATCCCATACCTCTAGAAGTTGCAAAGGGTTGCAATTGTCAGAACGTTGACTACCTTCTTAATTTAAATAATGAGATAAAGGTCACCTAACCACTATTTAAATGTAATATTGGATTCTAGAATTTTATAATTGTGTAAGACACTTAAAAAGGGTATTTATTTATTAAAATATGAACAATATAAAAAATACTAAAATTAAACTTTGTTAAATTTTGTAGATGGCCACCAACAACAATGAAAATAATGATATCCCTTCCACTCACTAACTATCACTAAGGACCATTCTCCAAAAGGAGCATCTAAACCATAATAACTTTATTGATTGGTTTCGAAACTTGAGAATTGTTCTCAAGCAAGAGCAACGATCGTATATTTTAGACGATTCGATTCCCGATCAACCTAATGAGGAAGATGAGGAGGCCTACAATAATTGGGTGAAATACACTGAGGACTCGGTCCAAGTGTCTTGCCTCATGTTGGCAAGTATGACTCTGGATCTCCAAAAGGAGTATGAACATCATGGAGCATACGACATGATAACCTAGTTGAAGGAAATGTTCCATCAACAAGCAAGGGTAGAGCGCTTCAAAACGGTTCGAGAACTCCATGCATGTCGTATGGATGACACCCAATCTGTTTCATCTTATGTACTTAAGATGAAAAGCCACATTGACCGCCTCAAAAGGCTGAATTGTCACGTCTCGAAAGAGTTGGCTACGGATTTGATCCCCAACTCTTTGTCAAAAAGGTTTGACAACTTTGTCATGAATTATAACATGAACGGGTAAGACAAGAACAAAAATGAGCTTCACTCTATGCTCAAAACTACCGAGGCGGCCATGGGTAAAAGGGTTTTATCCGTTCTCACCATCAATGAAGGTGGGAACAAGAAGAGGCCTCACCCCGCACCCAAGGCAAATGTTGCCAATGGTAAGGGGCATGTTAGGGGAAAGGGAAAGGGAGCGGTAAGAGTGGCACCACCAAAACCAATGAAGAAGAAGCAAAAGGTTGCTTCGAATGACCCATGCTTTAAGTGTGAGAAGATTAGACATTGGGCAAGAAATTGCCCAATCCATCTCAAAGAGTTGCAAACTAAGAGGGATGCCGGGCAAACCTCAAGTACAAATTTCATGAATCATATTGATCTAAATTTAATATCCTCTAACACATGGATATTGGATACAGGATTTGGAACTCACATTTGCAACTTATTGCAGGGGTTCAAAAGACGTAAGGACTTCAAGAAAGGGAATGTTAGCCTCTAGATGAGGAATGGGGCAAAAGTTCAAGTTGAAGGCCGAGGGGACTACATCTTGAAGCTTCCAAATGGTTTGGAAACAATTTTGAACAATATTTTGTATGCTCCTAGTTTGACTAGGAACATTATTTCTGTTACCCAATTAAAGACAATATGGTTATGTTTTAACATTTATTGAAAATGAAATTCATGTTTGTTTAAATGGCATATTTTATTTTAAAGCTATTCTTATTAATGGTATTTATGAATTGGTTCATGAAAACACATTATATGATAGGTCATTGTACCAAACCACCACGAAGAAACTCAAATTGGATTTGAGTGATACCTACTTTGGCATTGTCGTCTTGGTCATGTAAACAAGAAGCGCATATAAACACTTCAAAAGAACGGTCTTTTAAAAGAAAGTGAATATGATTTTATTTGATGTATGTGAATCTTGTTTACAAGGTAAAATGACTAAGGCACATTTTAGTGGCAAATCCGAAAGGGCAAAAAATTTATTAGGTATCATACATTCGGATGTATGTGGTCCTTTTAAGCCAATGACTAGATACCATGAAAGATACTTCATTACCCTTACCGATGACTATAGTCGATATGGTTATGAGTACTTGTTAAGACACAAAGATGAAGCTTTTGAAATGTTCAAAATATTCAAAAATAAAGAAGAAAATCAACTCAATAAGAAAATAAAAATTCAACGCACCGATAGAGGAGGTGAATACCTAAGTGATGCTTTCAGAGATCATCTTAGAAGTTGTGGTATTGTCTCACAACTATCTCCACCTGGAACACCATAACACAATGGTGTGTCCGAGCAAAGAAACCGAACTCTATTGGATATGGTTCAATCTATGATGGCTAGAAACTTATTGCCTCTATCATTTGGGGTTTCGCTTTGCTCTCTGCGGCCCGTATCTTGAATATGGCCCCAACCAAGAAAGTGGAAACCACACCTTTTGAAATATGGCATGGAAGGGTTCCATCACTATCATATTTAAAGGTATGGGGTTGTGAGGCTTATGTTAAGACTCCCACCTCAAATAAGTTAGAAAGTCGTTCCACTAAGTGTATCTTAATTGGATATCCTAGACATTCTATGGGATAGTATTTCTATGATCCATCGTAACAAAAGGAGTTTGTTGCCAAGAAGACTGAGTTCTTAGAAGTTAAGTTCCTTACGGAGGGAACTAGCCGTAGAACTGTGGATCTTGAGGAGGATTAAGAACCATAAACAGATACACGTTTGGCTGATACTAGCACTCAACATGAGGATGTTGAGAATGATGAAGTGGTTGATCAATATACACAAAACATTCGCAGTTCTGGTAGAATTAGTAATCCACCTAAAAGATATGAATTTTTCGTAAATGGATGCTATGTGGTAGATTCCGATGAACCAACCACCTATCGTGATGCAATGTCCAATTTGGATTTTGACAAATGGCTTGAAGCCATGAACGTTGAGATGCAATCAACGTATGACAACCAAGTATGGGACTTGGTTGAACCACCTCTTAACTCCAAGATATTTGGAAGTAAGTGGGTTTTCAAGAAGAAAACCGATATGCATGGAAACTTGGATACTTATAATGCTAGACTTGTAGCAAAAGGTTTCACTCAAACTCAAGGGGTTGATTATGATGAGACATTCTTACCGGTTGCAATGCTAAAGTCTATTAGGATATTATTTGCCATAGCTGCTCATTATGATTTTGAGATTTGGCAATGGATGTCAAAACCGCTTTTCTAAATGGATATCTTGAAGAAGATGTCTATATGGTTCAGCCTGAAGGTTTTGTCAATCCAAAACATCCTAACAAAGTATGCAAGTTAAAGAAATCATTCTATGGATTGAAGCAAGCATCAAGAAGTTGGAATCACCGTTTTGATGAAGAGATAATCAAATTTGGGTTCATCAAAAATGCTGATGAAGCATGTGTATATAAGAAAGCTAGTGGGAGCATCATTACTTTCCTAGTATTGTATGTCAATGACATTTTACTATTTGGAAATGACATTCCAACCTTGGAGGGTGTAAAATCCTAGCTTGGAAGCTATTTCTCTATTAAGGATCTTGGTGAAGCCGCCTATATTTTAGGAATAAATATCTATTGGGATAGAACAAGGTGGTTGATAGGTTTAAATCAAAGTGCATACATTGACAAGTTCTTGAAAAGGTTCAAGATGGAAAACTTTAAGAAAGGTACCGTACCTATTCAAAGAGGAACGTCATTGAGTAACACTCAATGTCCAAGCTCAAAGAATGATCAAGAAAAGGGAATCCCGTATGCGTCTGCTATAGGATCCATCATGTATACAATGATATGCACTAGGCCGGATGTGTCATGCGGTTTGAGCATGACAAGCCGATACCAACAAAATCTTGGAAACAGTCATTGTACCCATACTTAAGTACCCATTGTAACATCTGGCCATTTTGGAAAATAGAAACCCAAACCCGAATCCGTTTGGGTCAACTTTTGGAAAAATACATGATACGTTAGTTAAAAATTTAATTTATTTTAATCCTTCAAAAACAATAATAATACGATTTATTCAACTTCCATTTATTAAATTAATTTATGGAAATTTCTTGCTTTATAGAAAAAAAGGTTATAAATTCATGAAGTTTATTTGTCATTTATGAGTTTTAATTATAAAACTAAAATAAAGGATTAAAATACAAGATCATTATTTTTATAAATATGTAAGGTCCATAAAATGTTATTAATATTTATAAGATTTTAAATATTCAATTAAAATAAATAATCAAATTAAAAGTTCTTATTAGATTTATATAGTCTAAAGTTTTAATAAATCTAAAGTTTAAAGATTTAATTAAAAGTTCTTATTTAAATTATTTAATTTTATATTTA
>BJCM01208285.1:0-12122 GCA_018326385.1 Flaveria bidentis
CCTCTAACAGATATAAAAACCTCGGTTTATCAAATGCTTTTGTGTAGAGGTCGGCGCGTTGAAAATCTGTAAAAATTTTAACAACATCGATAAAGTGCTTTTCAAAACAGTCACGTATAAAGTGATATTTAATACTGATGTGTTTAGTTTTAGGATGTTGGACGGATTTTTTGTTACGACTATAGCAACAGAATTATCAACAAAGATAGGAGTGTTAGAAATTTGAAAACCATAGTTGTGCATTTACTGTTGAATGTAGATGATTTGTGAACAACAACTTGCAGCAGCAACGTATTCAGCTTCACATGTTGATAGAGCAACGGAGGTCTGCTTCTTACACTACCAGGTTACTAACCGTCTACCAAATAATTGACATCCTGCTGATGTTGACTTGTAATTCATTTTGCAACCGCCATAATCCGAATCACTATGTGTTGTAAGCTCAAAGTCATCATCATGAGGATACCACAACCCGAATGTTGGAGTACCCTTCAGATAACGAAAAATCCTTTTGATGTCTATGAGATGGTTGACTTTTGGTTTCGCCTGATATCCGGAACAAAGACACGTCGCGTACATGATATCAGGTCGTGAGGCTGTGAGCTACATCAGAGATTCGATCATTCCTCTGTACATAGTGGCATCAACCAGATCACCATTTTCGTCGGGTGCCACGTCATGGTTTGTAGCAAGTGGAGTTCCAGCTGTAGAAGCATTCTCCATATTGAACCGACTAAGAATATCGCCGACATACTTGGTCTGATGTAGAAACATTCTCTTTGATGTCTGATCCCCTGTAACCCAAGAAAAAACTTCATTTCTTTGATGGCACTCATCTCAAATTCTGCTTTCATGACAGATTCAAATTCTTCACATAACTCTTCGCGTTTTTGGAAGCAAAGATTATGTCATCAACATAAATCTGTACCAGTAGTAAGTCACCATCTTTTTCTTTGATGAACAGGGTACAGTCAATGACTCCTCTGCAAAAACCATGTTTCACCAGGTGAGTTGAGAGTTTCCCATACCATGCTCTAGGGGCTTGATGGAGCCCGTAGAGAGCCTTATCCAGCTTGTAAACTCTATCCCGATGATAAGGATCCTTAAATCCTTCGGGTTGACTGACATACACTGTCTCACGGATTTTACCATGAAGGAACGCACTCTTAACATCTAGTTGATAGACTTTGATCTTCATGTAGGATGCATAAGCTAGAAATATACGTATTGCTTCCATCCTTGCCACTGGTGCAAGCACTTCATTGTAGTCTATGCCTTCGACTTGTCGAAATCCTTGAACTACAAGTCAGGCCTTATTCCTTATTATTACCCCTTGGTCATCTTTCTTGCATTTCGGTACCTATTTAGTGGTAATCACCATATCACCCTTTGGTTTGTCCATAATGGTCCACACTCCTAATTTCTTGAACTATAGGAGTTCTTGAATTGCACTGACCCACGCCTCATTGTTTAACGCTTCTCTAATGTTTTTGGATCAAATTGAAACACAAAACATCGATAAGCTCCATCGTGAAGATATCCCTTTTCCATTACCAAGGCATAATCAGCTGTGTATAGCTGATTTCTGGTTTGTACTCCCGATCTAATATCCCCAATGACATTGTCCAAGGGATGATAAACATTTAGCCGAGATCCGAGAGTTGTTGGAATAGCCACCTCATTATCCAGATTGTTAAACTCAGGTTCAGGATCTGTAGCTATTGGAGTATGAGGTTCCGAAATATTAGAGGCATCAGGATTTGATGCTTGTGTACTTTCATTGGTAGGAACCTGTTCCCTTGGTCCACGTGTTCAGTCTCCACTTCTTCATCATCAGAGGAGGAATCGCTTACATCAAGTGCTCCCCCTAAAGGATTAGAAGATTCACCTTATGGAGTTGATGCTGTCGAGTCTGGCGGCTGTGTGTCTAGAACATCGTACATCATTCTAGTTGTTAACTCATCATCCGGAAGGGAGGGAGGTATGTTAAAGGAGTTAAAAAATCCATCATAGTCGAAGAAGAATCAAGGTCCCTTTCCAGTAAGGGGGTGGTGTATCTCTGAACATCAACGTTGCACCACACGTCTACTTGACCCGTCGAGTTGTTATAAACTCTCTTCTTTGGTATATTCTATCCAAGAAAGATCCCTTCTTTAGCCTTCTCACTGAACTTCCCAGACAGAGTTTTCTTCAGCAGCGTACATGGTGCACAAAATGGTTCTAGATACTCCAGGTTAGGTTTACGTCGCTGGAGTAGTTCATATAACGTTTCTTCATGTCGCTTGACCATTAAGACTTGATTGAGCGTGTAACATGCATTTGCCACTGCCTCTTTCCAAAATTGGATAGGTTGTTTCGAGTCGGCTAGCATCGTTCTTGCTGTCTCAATCAAGCTTCGATTCTTTCGCTCAACAACTCCATTCATCTGTGGTTTGTAGGCAGATGTAAATTGATGTACAATCCCTTTTTCTTTTCAGAAAGCCTCCATCCACTGGTTCTTGAACATTGTGTTGTTGTCTGATCGAATCTGTCTAACTTTCAGCTTGTAGAGTGATTCCAATGTAGTTACCAGATGTTTGAATGATTCAAAAGTTTCTGATTTGGCTTTCAGAAACATCACCCAAGAGAATCTTGAGTAATCATCTGTTACTACATAGCAGTACAAATCACTAGCAATACTTTTAGTGCTAATGGGACCAAACAGATCCATGTGTAGAAACTCGAGAGGCATATCTATAGAGTTAACTTTGTTTGCCTTGTGAGCCTTCTTGGTTTGTTTCCCTTTCTTGCAAGCTATGCAGAAGTCTGGAAGCTGAAAGTTCTTAGCATTTACACCATTCACTAGATCATTCTGAATCAAGTGATTCATATTTCTAGAATTGATGTGTCCCATTCTCCTATGTCAGAAGATTGAGTCCCTCTGTGTTTCCTTTGACAAGAAGCATTGAACTGTGTGATCAGTTGTGGATGTTTTTGATAGATCCAAGACATATAAGTCGTTATATATTGAAGGTGACATGAGAAACTTATCCTCCTCAATCACATAGTCCTTCTTCAACACGTAGCACTTCTTGTTGTCAAAAACAACATTGAAGCCTTTGTCATAGATTTGGGAGACTGAAAGCAAGTTGTTCTATAGTTGTTGAACATAGTTGACCTTATCAAACTTGACTTTCTGGTTTCCCACTTTGCCTTGAGCAATTATATATCCTCCTTTATTCCCAGCAAATGATACATGCCCTCCTTTAATTTGTTTGACGTTGAAGAGGAGAGACAAGTTCCCGGTCATGTGCTTAGATGCCCCACTATTAACAATCCAGGTATTTGTGATAGCACTGTAGCGGATACCCTACACATTCAAAGGAAATGATCAATTTAGGTTTGGGACCCAAGCCTTAACTGGCTTGGGTGACCCAGAGGAATCACACATCATAAATTCAACCCACTGTCCACTTGAGGATGGGGGCATATAGTTTTTCTTATTATTTTCATTATCACACAATGTATTTGACTTTTCTATCCATAAGCCAGTTTTGTGTAAGGCCTGTTTGTGACAAACAGACGACTGGTTTAGAGTTTGAACTTTAGATTCATTAGTTCTCTTAGGAGGAGTAATGGAACTCCTTTTAGAAGAACTTTGTTTTGTATCATAAAGTTCAATCTTCTTTCTTGGAGTCTAATAATAAGGATAATTAGAAGAAATATGTCCTCTTTTTCTGCAACTGTAGCATGATCGTCCTTCTACATGTCGAGGAAACTGTTTATGTGGGGTTGAATGTGATACAGGTGCGACATGAGTCTGGTTGGGCTTAATCACTTCTCGTTTAGATGTATTGCCTTTATTAACAATATTAACTGTTTTGACGTTTTAAACATCTTTAGCATGCCCTTTGGTTGGACTTTGATTACTAACACGTGTGTGGTTAACTAGTTTAGTCAGTTTGGGTTCTGAAATAGACTTTGGTGAACCTGACCTTACATTAACCCTTTTAAATGCATCATCTAAGTTCTCAACAGGCATATGGCCTTTTGATTTCAAGGTAGCCTCCTTCTGTTTAGTGAAAAATTTCACCGGTTTATCCGTGGAATCAGGATCACTAACCAAAGGAGTGGACACCACATGATCCTTTACTGGGTTGTTATTTAAAGGTCTACATTTTGTATTTAAAAGGGCCTCATATGGTGGTGGAATTACTTTGTAACCCAACCCTTCCCTATTATTTTGTTCTTTCACTAAGTGTTGAACTTTGTGAGAAGAACTGATCTAACTATGCAGTTTTTGTTTTAATGAATTAACTTCGACTTCTAAAACTGCTTTTTCTTTCTTTGTTTCTTCCAAAGAATTTAAAAAATACTTTATATGATTGGCTTGATTGAAAGCAACAACTTCGGTTTCCCTTAGTTGTTTACCCAAAAGTTATATTTTTTCTTTGTAACTGCACTCATTTTGTTTTAAAATCCGATTAGCTTCAGTGCACAGTTGTAAATCATTTACTAAGTTATCGTTGTGGTCTAGTAACCTAGAAAATTTCAAATCAATGCTTTCTCTAAATTTTCCACATTCATTACAAGCATGTTTTTCAAATAGTTGGTCTTTAGTACTTACCTGTGTGGAATCGATTGAATCAGCCATCAATGCAGAGTTAGACTCTTCAGTTGTGGGAGATTCTGAACTTGTTATTCTCAGCACTTCCTCAACTAAGTGTTGTACCACGTTCATAGCTTCTTTAGTATCAGACATTACTTGCTTAACTATGATCTCACCTTCACTTGCAGAACCATCATCTAGTCCCTCAACACTAGCTATTTTTTATTCACCCAAAGAAACAAAGTGGAAGGTCTAGTCTTGCCCTTCATCATCTTGAGTGGTCAAGGCCTTTGTCTCGTTGCTTGAAGTGGTAACTCCACTCATGGGTTTGTCTTGACGATTGAAGGTGGAAAATGGATTTTCGTTTCCAGTTTTCTTGGGCTTTACACATTCACGTTTAAAATGCTCTTTTTAACCACAATTAAAGCAAGTGACTTTGGTTTTGTCAAAGCCAAATGTTGTGTCCTTTATGGATCCTATGTTTTGTCCCGTCTTCTTAACGAACTTTTTGGCTTGTCTAACTGCACTTGCAAGAGCCGACATGATATCCATCCTTTCCAGCTCGTTCTAGTCAACCTGCTCATACTCTTCATCTGCCAGATGACAATTTCCAATCTTCCCAGCAACCAGACCATCATACGATTGTACCACTGCTGTTAGAAGATCCATATGCTCCTTTGCAACCTCCACTATTATATTACCGAGATTCTCGGTCTTCAACTTCGTAGTATTGGCTTAAAGCACGATGTATTGAGTCGATGATGACCCAGACGTTTCTAGTCGTGAAGCAGCGAATTGTGATGGAGCCACGGAACTGGACACAAATGTTGTTTGCAATGGTACTCCTGAACTGGTTGAAGTGGGAAATGAGTTGTAAAGTAAAGGATTCTAATCGTAGGATCCTTTCTTTGATTTGTACTTCATTCTTAGTTTCTCTTCTCTTAATTTCAGGATGAAGTCATTTATGTCTAACTTTGATAAAGTATCATTCTGTCTCAGATTAGACACAAATGAATCCTATTTATCTGGAAAACCGTCTGCAAAACCTGACACTTTATCTTCCATTGACGTTGTTACACCATGAGTGTGCAGCTCACTCATCAGATGGTAGAACCTGTCAATGATGTCATCCAAGCTCTCCTTCCCTATCGAAGAGAAGTTATCAAACTCCTTTTTGAGAGCCTTAGCCTTTAGAGCATTTAACATCGCATTCCCATCATATCTCTTTTCCAATGCTTCCCATAACTTTTTCTCCTGCTTGTTCTCAAAGAACTGATGAAAGATATCTTTCGGTATCGACTGAGTTAACAGGGCATACACTTTCTTTTCTGCATTGTACTTAACCTTCTAGTTGTCATTCATTCCTCCCAGAGTCAGCTTAACTCCATCAGCACCAACTGGCATCGTGTAACCTGTCTCAATGGATGCCCAAAGATTGGTATCAACTCCATTTAGATAGATCTTGAACCTCTGCTTCCATTGTGGATAATCATCTAACGTTATACGCATAGGTGGTTTATTATGATTCCCAATTTCATTTTGCAAAAGCAGAAGGTTCTGGATGCGAGAGTCCCTTCCGGCAGTAAAGGCAATGAATTGATCTTCCATTTTTATAAACTTTGAACTTTAGAACAAGATTGCTTTAATAGTGCGAATGGACAAATGCGGATGAGTCAATCGTGCGATTCGACAAATGCGGATGACTAATGAGGATGGCTCAGTCGTACGAAGGGACAAATACGGATGACTCAATCGTACGAATGAGCTATTCATGAGACTGAAGGCTACTGTGTTTGAAAATTTTCGAATGTGTGACACTTTGACACAAATTACAATATGCGTAGAAACCCTAATCTGTCGTATGACGAAAAACTCCAACTTTAATGCCTATAAACGTCAGAAAACACCTGTGGACCCAAAAAGATGATTTTTTGAGTTAAAACGTGAGGTTTGACACAATTCTAATTGAATCAAACGCAAAATCAAGAGCCAAAGCTCTGATACCACTTGTCAAGACCTTGTACGTGCGACTGAGTCAATCTTATGTCTTAATTGTGCGACTGATCCAGTCTCCTAGTTCAGTCGTGCGACTGGTCCATTAGCATGATGTATTCATGCGTATGGTCCATTAGGATGGTCCATTCGCATGAAAACTCATACGACTAAGTTTGAACACATTTCTCAATTATTATTGACTAATAACTAAGCATAACAACCTCAAACCTATATAGTAAGTTCATTATACTTTAGCACACAATAATACTTTGAAATATTAAACATTATAAACATAAACCACATATTATATTTCATTCAACCCATTCATTACATATGTGTAAGACATGACAGACTTTTACATTAAGCACATAAACTAGGGACATATGTATAAACAAAAATAAAGAAATTATGGATAGTCATAGACAATGATTAAATCCTGATCAAGTGTGCTCCTGGTCAGTGTTACCAAAGCAAAGGAGACACAAGATCTAAGGACAGACAATGAGTGCTTTGGCAAATGAATCAATACACTTACTTTTTTGATTCTTGGATTAATCAAGGTTGGATTAGATATGACATTATGTAATCCACACTTAGACTTAGAGAGTCTGACCCTCAACAAGATATGCAAGCAAACACTTTTACTCAACTTAAAAACCTGTCATATATGTATAACCAGATCTTATGTTTAGCTCAATGAGAGAATCATCATGGTTAAACCAATTGATAATCTCCAAGAAAACCACCATGGACAAGACATTAGGTAATCCCGAATCCGTTTCATAAAGAAATAGATAAAGATGATTCATAAGAATCATAGGGCATCAATTTTGGACTTTTGAAATGATTAAGCACATTGGCATCTTATGCATCAGGTGAGAATATCCAGCATTGTAATGACTTACAACAAAGGATACCTCATTATTTCAGGTCTATGATGTCTCGTAATAGAGAAGTGAACGGATGCGGTAAACAGATCTCATGGTTATTCATATTATCACCAGGTGTGAGACTGTGACTTTACATGCAATCAATCAAATAAGTCAATACTACTCACTAGAACTACGATGGACACACACAAATGCATAGATGATTTAGTTTAATCACAAGAGTTTACTTTTTCAGTATAATTACATGATCTTGCCTGTAAATAATAGCTGATCATGTCAGAATTTATGATTGAGTGAAGTATGCAAATGATTAAAACTGATGTACTATCATTTCTCACATATTGCAATGGTAGATTTAATCCTAAAAAATTAACAACTAAACTATATTTTTGTATTTTTATTTTATAATTTTCTCTTTTGTTTTTGCAATTTTCTGATGTTGTATTTTCTTTTTCATTTAACAAACACACACAATATAGATAATCATACAGTTGACTTTGACGATTTAACTATTGATTTGTTTATGAAAATAAGGGAGGGTTATTATCATTTTGATAAAGAAAAATCAGTTTTCAACATAATTAATAAGACCAATTGACTCAACTAGATACTCAAACCTTCCTGGTAAGAAAGCTTTGGTAAACTGGTAAGCCAACTGTTTTTCAGTTGATATCTAAATCAAAATGATTAGACCTTTTTCAGAGTTGTCTTTGAGAAAATGATACCAAATCTTGATATGTTTTGTTTTAGAATGTTTGACAAGATTAGCTGTAATAAACATAACAGCAGTGTTATCAATGCAAATGGGAGTTTTACGAAAAATGAACCCGTAATCCAATAATTGATTTTGCAATCGAAGGATTTGAGAACATCCTGCTGATGCAGCAATATACTTAGCTTCTACAGTTGAGATTGAGACATTTGTTTATTTCTTACACTGCCTAGAGACTAATCGAGGACCTAAAAACTAACAATCACCCATGGTAGATTTTCTATCTTGACTCCATCCCCATAATCACCATCAATATATCCATGTAACTCAAAATTTCCTTCATAAGGATACCATAACCCTAGAATTGTTTTTCCTTTGAGATATCTGAATATGCGTTTGATAGCGTTAAGGTGAGATTCCTTTGGGTCTGATTTCTTGCATTGCCATGAGACAACCCTTCCACCAAGAAACTGACATCCCCTGGATGTAGACTTCACAGTCATGTTGCAACCACCATAATCACTATCTGTATATGCATACAGATTGAAGTCAGAATTCTTAGGATACCATAGACCAAGTGTGGAAGCACCTTTGAGGTATCTTAGAATCCTCTTGACAGTGATAAGATGAGACATCTTAGGGTTGTCTTGATATCTTGCACAAATACATGTAGGAAACATGATATCAGGCCTGCTAGCTGTAAGATACATAAGAGACCCAATCATAGCCTTGTAAAGGTGTTCATCCACACACTCCCCCTCAAGATCAGGTCCAAGGGAGTGGTTTCTTGCTTTGGGTGTCTTAGCAATCTTACAATCAGTCATGTTAAGCCTCTTGAGTATGTCCTGAACATACTTTGATTGACTTATGAAGATGCCATCTTCAACTTGCTTCACTTGATTTCCCAGAAAGAAATTGAGTTCCCCCATGGCACTCATTTCAAATCTGTCCTTCATCAGCTTCTCAAAGTCTTTATAGAGCCTTGGATTAGTTGAACCAAAGATGATGTCATCTACATATACTTAAACAAGCATCAAGTTATTTCCCTGTCCTTTGATAAAGAGAGTTCCATCTATATTACCCCTCCTGTATCCATGTTTGCAGAGATACTGAGATAAAGTCTCATACCACTTCCTGGGTGCCTGATGCAGCCCATAAAGAGCTTTGTCAAGCTTGCAGACATAATCAGGATGATCAGCATCTGAAAAATCAGGATGATCAACATCAAATATATTCTCTACAGAAAGTATCTGGCAAGATTATAGCGTGGGATTATTTTGAAGATTTGGACGTATATGTTGTAAAGAAAGAGAAGGGGATTGAGTACTTCAAATATCCTCATGATCTGAAGACTCTTCCTAGTTTTGAGCTCAACCGACTGGCATGCTTAGATCTGTTGTATGCTAATCCAAGAAAGATGTCAAGTTGGTTTGAGGTTGCATTAAAGAAGGAATACGACACCAGATGGGTAAACTTCAGACCTCAACAACCAAAGAGGTACATTCGAAAGTCTGAAGTTGACCCCATATCTGGAAGACCTAAAGTTGTGTTGAAGTGGAGTCCTCCGCATACGATGTCAAAGATTCCCTTACGGGAAATGCCTTAGGACTTCACTCCACACTTCAAATGGTGGTATTACGATTGGAGGACGCGTGAAGCGGTCACAGTTCTGAACAGAGAAGGAAAAATAGAGACTATCAGGGTATTCAACCCAATGTGTCTACACATTACACAATTGGCCACTATTCTATGACACGCGGGTTATTGTACATGCTCTCCAGTTTCAACACGTCATATGACTCTACTTTGCTTTTGAAATACATACAGAAGTTACAAAAGAGGTGAAGTACAAGAAATTCGAAGAACATGTAAAGAGTATTAGACAATAGAATAAACTGGGATCAAGGGGGAGTTTGTAGATACATCATGTTCCTAGTTTATGAGCTTTAATGTAAAAGTTTTTAATGTCTTGCACATATGTAATGTTCTGATTCAATGATATATAATATGTGGTTGTTGCTTATTAATGTTTATCTATTTCATATTATTATTCTGTTGAGTATAATTCATATGTATGAACTCATTATATAGGTTTGAGGTTATTGTACATAGTTATTAGTCAATAATGATTGAGAATGTGTTCAACCTAGTCGGATGAGTCTTCGTGCTAATGGACGATACGCATGAATACATCATGCTTATGGACCAGTCGCACGACTAAATCAAGAGACTGGATCAGTCGTATGATTGAAACATAAGATTGACTCAGTAATACGACTGAACCTTTAGTCGTGCGCATGACTCAATCGCATGATTCAATCGCACGATTGAACCAGGCTAATGGTTCAGTCGTATGAATGGAAACTACAAACCTATAAATACCACTTAATTCGTGGAAAAAAAGAATTCAAGAACAATTCGATAACACTTCGAATACACGAACCCTAGCCGTCCAGAACGTCCAAGAAAGCCAATCAAACTTCAAAGTCCATTCTTGATCGATTCCTACTCGTTCTTAACGTTTAGTTTATTCTTAAATCGATCAGGTTAACGTTCTCACTGATTGGATCGCCAATCAAATAAGATTCCGCACTATTTGATTTGGTTTTACTCATTATCAGTTAGTATTCCGTACGTACACGGTCCTGACATATAGGATTGATGTGTTTAATAAAATTATTTGTTTCAGGGACTAAATCATAGTTTGATGTGTTTCAGGCATGACTTGTATGATATTATAAAATTATTTGTTTAATAAAATTTGAAGTCATGCCTTATGTTTATGGATTATAACTTACTGTAATAAATAAAATTTTCTATGGTTGAAGAGTTTTATAATTTTTCTTTAAGTTTTATGTTTTAACGATCGCGGTTTGGTTTTTAACACGTTTCAAGTTCGGGTAGACTTTGGTCTTATTTTTTAATCATGGATTAATTTAAATATACTTTATAAAATTATTAACTTCTATTGTTTTTGATAGTTTGGCAATGGAGCTCATTTTTAATAGTTTTATATTTTTAATATACATAAAGCATATAATTTTGTTTAGCATGTAAATAAAGTCAAAAAAGTATAAAATTCAATCTTAGACCTTTCATAGCTTCCGTAGAGTACTAGAATTTTATATGTTCTGAAATTTTTGTTAATTCTCTTTAAAATTTCCCGTTAGTTCCATTAAATACTCGTTAACTCCCGGGTTAGGCATGGTAAGCATTTTAGTTAGATTTTTAATCTCAATCAGTTCTATATCTCAAACAAAAATTAAATAATTCCAAATTTCAATAAGTTAAAAAAAGCCAACTTTATTTTTGTATTTCTTTTTCTCAAAAACATTCATTTTATAACTCTCACACCCCTCGCCGGTGGTGGAATCGCAAAGAGGTGACGTAATCGGAAATTTTGAACATGTGGTACTTAAAGAAACTTAAATTTTATTCATGCATTCAAAATAAACTTAGGCAACAAAGTATTAGGGTACAAGTTTTAAAATATTCCATTTTAATGAGCCTAGCATCCTAAGCTTATACAAAATAATCTACTGTTGTGCCCTAGTCGTGCCATACTTAAGTGAATTTCAAAATGCTAACCTTGGTTGTTTCCTGAAAAATATGTTAAAATGGGTCAACAATAATATTGGTGAGCTCGTAGATTTTAAGGCTCGATGAGTAGTTGTAAAGTCCGAGAGGGAAGATTAAGATGGTTTGGGCACGTAAAGCGGAGGTCAATGGTAGCTCCAGTTAGAGTAGTAGAGAACATCAACGTAGAGGGTAGGAGGAGTAGAGGTAGACCTAGGTTGACTTGGGACGAGTTAATTAGGCGAGATATGGTAGACTTGCACCTCTTTGAGCACATGATCGAGGATAGGAGTGCGTGGAGGCGTAGAATTAAAATTAAGGACTTTTAGCGGGATCTGTGGGTAGGAAGGGTAGTCGTAGA
>BJCM01208292.1:0-11284 GCA_018326385.1 Flaveria bidentis
AAGGATTTCGGAATCGGGTTCTGAGAGGAAGTCTGCCCGGGGCCTAGGGCCGCCGGATGAGAGGGGAAATCATGCTTGATCTTCCCCTTGCCAAAGAGTCTTGATTCTTATGTTGTAACGAGCTTGTAATCGTTAGGTTTTATCAATGAAATCATTCGATTATAGTTCGTATTATTGTTAGTCTCTTGGTTTGTGCTGTTTATCCTTCCGTCAAGATTATGCTCGGATGTTTATCGATCCGAAACTCGACTTCACAGTTAGTATTCCATACGTAATCGATCCTGACAAGTGGTATCAGAGCTTTGGCTCTTGATGTGCATAGATTCGATTAGTTTTGATGTTAAAACTCACGTTTTTATTCAAAAGAGTCACCACGTTGGTTCTAAAGGTGTTTTCGACGTTTGCATTATTAAAAGTTGTGTTTTTCTTCATACGACAGATTAGGTTTTTTGGGAAAATCATGTTTTTGTGTCAAAGTATCAAAATCTTCGATTTTACAAAAACAGCAGCCTCCAGTCACACGATTGGTCCGATCGCACGATTGACCTCACACGTATACTTCATTCGCACGACTGAACTCAATCGCATCCCTCATTCGCACAACTGAACAATTCCAGCCGCCTGAGTCCAATCGCCTTGTTCATACGCACGACTGAATCCAATCGCACGATTGAATTCATTCGAAGTCTTCATTTGCACGAGTGAATCATACTCATAGTCCATTCACACGAGTGAAACTGTCTTGTTCCAAAAGTACCAAGTTTACAGCAATGGAGGATCAATTTGCTGCATTTTCTGTTGGGAAGGACTCATGCATCTAGAATCTACGGCTTCTGGAGAATGAGATTGGTAATCATAATAAACCGCCTAAGCTTATAACGTTAGATAATTATCCACAATGGAAACAATGGTTCAAGATCTATCTAAATGGAGTTGATCCCAATCTTTGGACATCCATAGTGACTGGTTACACGGTACAAGGTAGTGCAAATTCGGTCAAGTTAACTTTGGGAGGAATGAGTGAAGCTTAGAAGATACTCTTCAATGCTGAGAAGAAAGTTTGCCCTGTTGACTCAGTCAATACCGAAAGACATCTTTCATCAGTTTTTTGAGAACAAATAGGCCAAAAAGCTATGGGAGGCTCTAGAGAAGAGCTATGATGGAAATGCGACATTGAAGGCTCTAAAGGCTAAGGCTATCAAGAAGGAGTTCGATAATTTCTCTTCGATAGGAAATGAGAGCTTAGATGACATTATTGATAGGTTCTACCATATGATGAGTTAGTTGCACACACATGATCTAAAAACGTCTATGGAAGATAAAATTTCAAGCTTTGTTGATGTTTTACCTGATAAATGGGGATTCATTTGTGTCCAACCTCAGAAAGAACGATATTCTTGCAACGTTAGACATAAATGACTTCATCTTGAAGTTAAGAGAGGAAGAACTAAGAATGAAGTACAAGTCGAAGAAAGGATCCTACATTCAGAATCTTCACTTTACAACTCAAATCCCACTCCAACTAGTTCAGGAGCACCACTACAAATTGCATTCGTGTCTAGTTTCGCGGCTCCTTCCCAAACCACTACTTCAGGACCAGAAACATTAGGGTCATCTGGAACCCAATACATAGTGCCTCAAGCCAATACTACAAAGTTGAAGACCGAAAATCTCAGTAATATCACAGTGGAAGTGGCTAAGGAGCATATGGATCTTCTAGCAGCATTGGTACAATCCTATGCTGGTTTAGTTGCTGGGAAGATTGGAAATTGTCATCTGGTAGATGAAGATTACGAGCAAGTTAACGAGAATGAGCTAGAGAGAATGGACATCATGTGGGCTTTGGCAAGTGCAGTAAGAAGAGCTAAGAAGTATGTCAAGAAGACGGGGTAAAATCTAGTAGCCACGAAAGATACGACTTTTGGTTTTGACAAAACAAAAGTCACCTGCTTCAACTGTAGTGAAAAGGGGCATTTTAAACGTGAATGTGTAAAGCCCAAGAAAAACATGTAATGGAAATCCATTTCTGACCTTCAACCGTCAAGACAAGGACACAATTGGAATCACATCCTCAATCAAAGAGACAAATGCCTTAACTGTTCAAGGTGATGAAGGGCAAGACTGGTCCTTCCGATCTATGTCTCTGGATGAATCAAACATTGCCTATGTTGAGGCATTGGATGATGGATCTGCTAGTGAAGGTGAACTCATAGCTGAGCAAGCAATGTCAGATACAGAAGAAGCTGTGAACATGGTAAATCACTTGGTTGAGGAAGAACTCAGAGAAACAAGTTCAGAATCTATAGCCACCGAAGGGTCTAGTTCTGCTTTGATGGCTGATACAATTGATTCATCACAAGTAAGTTCTACCAACCAATATTTGAAAAACATGCTTGTTTTAAGTGTGACAAATTTAGGGATAACATAGATCTGAAATTTGCTAGGTTATTAGAACACAATGATAAGTTAGTAAATGATTTACAACTCTACACTAAGGCAAACCGTATATTAAAACAACATGAGTGTAGTTTTAAAGAAAAGATAGAACTTTTGGAGAACCAACTAAGGGAAACCGAGGTTATTGCTCTAAATCAATCAAATGATATAAAGTACTACTAATCCCACCAACGCTTTCTTACTTATCTTATGAGCAAGGTTCTAAGTAATCAGCCCTAATTCTTTAGAAGAAACCAAAAAGGAAAAAGCAGTTTTAGAAGTCGAAGTGAATTCTTTAAAGCAAAAACTGCATAGTTGGGCTAGTTCTTCTCACATAGTTCAAAACTTAGTGAAAGAACGAAACAATGGGGAAGGTTTGGGTTACAAAGTAGTATCACCACCACATGAGATCCTTTTAAATACAAAATGTAGACCTATCAATAACAACCCAGTTAAGGATCATATGGTGTCAACTCCTTTTGTTAGTGATCCTGATTCCACGGGTAAACCGGTGAATTCTATCACTAAACAGGAAGAGTCTACTTTGAAATCAAAAGGAAAGATTCCTATAGAAAATTTGGATGACAATTTGAAAAGGTTAATGTAAGGTCAGGTTCACACACGTCTACTTCTAAACCCAAAATGACTAAACCAGTTAACCAAACATGTGTTACGCGTCAAAGTCCAAATAAAATAAAAGGTAAAGATGTTCAAAACGTTAAAACAATTAATTTTGTTAAAGTAGCTGAAGCACCTACAAGAGAATTGACACAACCCAACCAGGCACATCTCACACCCATACCCAACTCAAACCCAAATAAATATTTTCCTCAACTTGTAGAAGGGAGATCATGCTACAGTTATGGAAAGAGAGGATATATCTCTTCTAATTGTCCTTATTATCGGACTCCCAAAAATAAAATTGAACTTTATAATACAAAAAAAAAGTTTTGCTAATAGGAGATCTATTACTCCACCTATGATTATTAGTGAACGTAAAGTTCAAACTATAAGCCAGTCGTCTGTTTATCTCAAACAGTCCTTACACAAAACTAGTTTACGGAAAGAAAAATCATGTAATGTGTTTGATAATGAGAACAAGAAGAACGATGTACCCTCATCCTCTAATGGATAGTGGGTTGAGTTCATGATGTGTGATTCCTCTGGATCACCCACGCCAGTTTAGGCTTGGGTCCCAAACCTGAACTGATCAATTCCTTTGAATGTGCAGGGTGTCCGCTACAATGCTATCACAAATACCTAGATTGTTGATAGTGGGGCGTCTAGGCACATGACCGGGAACTCGTCTCTCCTTTTCAACGTCAAACAAATTAAAGGGGGACATGTATCATTTGTTGGGAATAAAGAGGGTTACATCACAACACAAGGTGAAGTAGGAAACGAGAAAGTTAAGTTTGACATGGTCAACTACGTTCAACAACTACATAACAACTTACTTTCTGTCTCCCAGATCTGTGATAACAGATTCATAGTTGTATTCGACAACAAGAAGTGCTACATGTTGAAGAAGGATTATGTTATTCCAAAGGAAAAAGTCTTAATGTCAGCTTCAAGATATAACGATCTGTATTTCTTGGATCTATCAAAGGCCTCCACAATGAAGAACACTGTCCAATGCTTCTAGTCAAAAGCAATAGAGAGGGACTCGGTCTCCTGGCATTGGAGAATGGGGCACATTAATCCAAGGAAGATGAATCATCTGATACATAATGATTTAGTAAATGGAGTAGCTGTCAAGAACCTCCAGCTTCCGGATTTTTGCGTAGCATGCAAGAAAGGGAAGTAGACCAAGAAGTCTTACAAGGCTAAGATTCTCTTAGGTGTGTTTCTGAAATCCAAATCAGAGACATTTGAATCATTCAAACATCTCATAACTATATTGGAATCACTCTAGAAGCTGAAAGTAAGGCAGATTCGATCAAACAATGGAACAGAGTTCAAGAATCAGTGGATGGAGGCGTTCCATAAAGAGAAAGGAATTGTACATCAATTCACGTCTGCCTACACTCCACAGATGAATGGGGTTGCTAAAAGAAAGAATCGAATCTTGATAGAAACAACAAGAACGATGCTAGCTGACTACAAACTGCCTATTCAATTTTGGAACGAGGCAGTGGCTAATGCATGCTACACTCTCAATCGAGTCTTGGTGGTCAAACGTCATGGTAAAACATGTTATGAGCTGCTCCAGCGATGTAAACCAAACTTGGAGTATCTCGAACAATTTGGGGCACCATGCATGCTGCTGAAGAAAACTCAGACTGGGAAGTTCAGTGAGAAGGTTGAAGAAGGTATTTTTCTTGGATACAGTATACCGGACAAGAGAGTTTATAACAACTCAATGGGTCAGGTAGAAGTATGGTGCAATGTTGATGTTCAAAGATACACCACCCCACCTGCTGGAAAAAGGACCTTTATTCTTCTTCGATTATGATGGATTCTTAAGTCCTTCAACCTACCTTCCTCTCTTCCTGATGATGAGTTATCGACTAAAATGATGTACGATGTTCTGAACACTCCGCCACAAGACTCGACAGCATCGGTACCACTAGACGATTATGCTTTGGACAACATCATTGGGGATGTACGTTAATATGTATCATCCTTTGGACAACATCATTGGGGATGTACTATCAGGAATGCATACCCGAAATCAGCTATACTCAGCTGATTATGCCTCAATCATGGAAAAAGGCTATCTTCATGATGGTTCTTATTGATGTTTTGTGTCTTAATTTGAGCCAAAATATGTATGTGAAGCCTTAAACGATGAGGCATGGGTCAATGTTATACAAGAAGAACTCCTACAGTTCAAGAAGTTAGGAGTATGGACCCTTGTAGACAGACCAAAAGGTGCTAAGGTGATTGGCACTAAATGGGTCTTGAAGTGTAAGAAAGATGACCAAGGAGTCATAATCAGAAACAAGGCTCGACTTGTGGTTCAAGGGTTTAGACAAGTCAAAGGCATTGACTACAATGAAGTGTTTGAACCTATGGCTCGGATGGAAGCAATCTGTATCTTTCTAACCTATGCATCCTACATGAAGATTAAAGTCTATTAACTAGATGTGAAAAGTGCATTCCTTCATGGTGAAATTCGTGAGACAGTCTACTTCAGTCAACCCGAAGGATTCGAGGATCCTTATCATCGGGATAGAGTTTATAAACAAGACAAGGCTCTCTACGAGCTTAATCAAGCCCCTAGAACCTGGTATGAGAAACTATCAACTCATCTGGTGAAACATGTCATTCGTAGAGGGGTTATTGACTGCACGTTATTCATCAAAGAAAAAAATGGTGATTTACTACTGGTACATATATATGTGGATGACATAATCTTCGGTTCCAAGAATGAAGAATTATGTAAAGAATTTGAATTCATAATGAAAGAAGAGTTTGAGATGAGTGATTACATGTGGATCAGACACCAAAAGGAATCTTCCTGCATCAGTCCAAATATGTAGATGATATCCTTAGTCGGTTCGACATGGAGAATGCTTCAGTTGCTAGAACTCCACTTGCCATGAACCATGACATAGCACCCGATGAAAATGGTGATCTCGTTGATGCTACCATGTATAGAGGAATGATTGGATCCCTTATGTATCTCAATGCCTCTCGTCTTGATATTATGTACGCCACATGTCTATGTTGAAGATATCAGGCCAAACCAAAAGTAAATCATCTCATTGGCGTTAAACGGATTTCTCAATATCTGAAGGGTACTCCAACACTCGGGTTGTGGTATCCTTATGATGATGATTTTGAGCTTACAGCGTATAGTGACTTGGACTATGGTGGTTGCAAGATGAATTACAAGTCAACATCTACGGGATGTCTGTTCTTTGGTAGACAGTTAGTCACCTGGCAGTGTAAGAAGTAGACATCAGTTGCTCTGTCAACTTGTGAAACTGAATATGTTGCTGTTGCAAGTTTCTGTTCACAAATCATTTGGATTCAACAACAAATGCGCGACTACGGATTGCAATTTTCTAACACTCCTATTTTTTTGATAATTCTGCTGCTATTGCTGTCACCAAAAATCTAGTCCAACACCCTAAAACAAAACACATTGGTATTAAATCTCACTTTATACGTGACTGTTTTGAAAAACAATTAATCGATGTTCTTAAAATTAATACGGATTTTGCAACGCGCCGACCTCTACACAAAGGAATTTGATAAACTGCGGTTTTTATATCTATTAAAGGTTAATGGCGAGAAAAAGAAAAGTGATGTGATTCTAGAAGAAGAAAGTGCGTAGTCCGACAAATTTTTTGTTTCTTTTATTTTCTTTTATGTTATTTACTTTCCTGTCTATTAAAATCCAAAAACACAAAAAGATTTTTGGTTTTAGAATTTTAGGGGGAGAATAGTTTAATTTAGTATTTAATTAGTGTAGTATTTATTTAATTAAAAAAAACGAGGGAGGAGGGCAGCTTAGCTAAAAGAAATGAAATCAAATCTGTGATTCTGATTCAAAGACTATGGAAAATGATAGTACACAGGGAACAAATTGTTTGGGACTTCAAAAGGAGTTAACTAATAAAGATGCAAAATTCAAAGTATAAGTCTGAGAAGTCTAAGGAAAATAAAAGGAAAAATGATAGTAAAACTATTATGCTATTGAGGTAACATAGAGATAGAAGACCTAGAGGTTGCTAGTTCACTATATGTTGTGTCGGTAGATTCAACACAATAGATGAGTAGACCTCATTAGTGGTTTAAATTCAAACTAAGTTGTTCAACTTGTTGTGCGTTCCCATCTTATCCCTGGTTAACACAATCAACGCAATTCCAATAAGAAGTGACGAGCAAAATAAACGCCACAAATTTGTACGGATGACCATAAAAATGAGCAAAGCGCATGGAAAATGCTAAATGCAATCAAGCTAATAACTTATGTTGTCGGTGCGTTATGTGCAAAAAGAAAAATAAATGCTCTAACAAGAAGATAGGTTGTGTGCCTCTCTGCTGTGAGATGGCACTGACCTGAGGATAGGCATAACCTAAATATTCTAGAATTCATTGTTGTTTGCGCCTCTCTATTGTGCGATGACACTGACTTGAGGCTTGGCATCTCTTTGAAAGCTCTTAGAATAGTTTCTTCTTGAAATATACCCGTAGACCGCTAAAAAATCTCCTGAGGAATGTTGATTACCATATAAGTGTGGGATCCACAAATGCTTGTTGAGATAATTAAACCTAACTCATCACCAATGTGAGTCAAAAAATCTGTGTATGGATTTAAGTGGACAAATATACCGATAATCATCGTGAGCTGCAAATCTTGACAGTCAAAATCATTGTGTGCATCTTATAGCTCTAGTATGATTTCCTAAAATTGCTATTGACTCTCAGTCAAAATAAGAATCTAGCATCAAAATGTTTTATGAAAAGGTCCCAAATGATTCTGAGATACCTATATGATTCCAAAATGAATCGTTCTAGAAATGATCAAATTAACTTGAAGTTGTGTTGTCTAGGAAGAAAATTTTGTTAGACATTTTTCTAAAAGATTTCAATCCATCTCTAATCATAAAACACAAAATTATGTATTGTTCTGTTTTTAATTTCAAGTTGTTTTTCTATTTTTCTAGTCTTTTGTTAGGTAAAATTCGGACTATACAACTAGATAAAACCTATGAATCACTCACTAAAAGTGGTCACCTCTAATGTGACAAATTGGTTCTAACCTAAAATTGGTCACGTCTGATGTGACCAAACTGTTTTAAATTAAAAGGATCAAGTTTTAGGTGATAAAATGATTTTAAATTCAAAAAGGGTCATGTCTAAGATGATCGATGTTCATAATGTTTGATATCACAAGGTAAACGTTCAAGTGTTTATAAGTATGAGACAATCGCATGATTGGACCATAATTATGAGCCAATCTCATAATTGGACCATAAGTACGAGCCTATCACATGATTGGACCATAAGTATGAGCCAGTCACACGACTGGACCATGAGTATAGGGGCATCCATGCGATTGGATCACCAGAATGAACCAATCGTGCGATTGAATAAAGAAGTACAAGCCAGTCCCACGACTGAACCCCAGTCACACGATCGAAGCATGCGTATGGGTCCAGTCGCATGACTGAACATTAAAACAGTATAAATAGAGGGTGAGTTGGTCGCATTTGTCACCACCCCTCAAAGCATTCAAAAAACTCTCATACGTAGACACTCTGCCCAAATTTCGTTTTACCTTGATTACTTGCCGATTGTGACCCTAACAGATTACTCATTTATCTACAAGTATTGTGAGACTGAAATCGATCAAAATGACCGGTGACATCAAACCCTAACTGACTTAATTGACTAAAATCAAGAAATAAGTAAAACTCTTTAAATAGACCACTTAAATGAACATAATCATTGAAATAAAGGACATTAACTGATATTTAGAGTCCCTGCAAATCTAATGAGTCTAAACACGACGTCTAACATCAAGTTTTGACCAAGATTCAAGGTTGGAGTGTCAAACAGAGTCATAAGCGAATGGACACTCCGAATGAACCCCAATCGCACGATTGAGCTAGGCGTATGATTCAATCGCATGAAT
Organism: Flaveria bidentis; assembly: GCA_018326385.1. Lineage (NCBI taxonomy): Eukaryota > Viridiplantae > Streptophyta > Magnoliopsida > Asterales > Asteraceae > Flaveria > Flaveria bidentis. Next base: position 9,029 of record BJCM01208292.1, read on the forward strand.
GAATCATTCGGTGACTCAGTCGCATGACTGACTCAACCGCATGGCTTAACACATGACTAAGTTCAGTTGCAAGCTCAATCGCACAACTGAACTCAGCTGCAGGCTCAATTGCACGACTTAACTCAGTCATTTGGTTCAATCGCACGATTCAACCAGTTTGATCTAAAATAGCTTAAGTTTCAAGTGTCATCTCCTATACACAACTCTAATGTATATCTTTCTTGTGTTACAACAACATGGCTAATAAATGGACCTTGAGCCCTAAGCACAACATCTGTGCTCACTTAGATGCTACCACTCGAATACTTCCGAGTTTACGGGGATCATTGCCTTTCTCAGGAGATCGGGGATCTTCAAGGCCATATCTATACCATGCACTCCATACAGATCAGTACAGCAGACCTTCTGGGAAGGGGCTACGGTAGACAGGTCCATAGAACCGTACAGTATCTGGAGCTCGATCTTCAGACATGAGATGAGGGTTATAGCAGCCGATCTTAGGCAAATCCTGGATCTAGGTGAAGATGAGACCACCCGACCAAGCTACACCCTTTGACAGTTCGGGGTTGCTTCTTGAGTATGAAGTACACTGGGGACATCAACGTAGGTGTGCTCAATAAAAGCAACCTGTGCCCTAAGTTTAAGTACTTAGCTCACGTCATCCTCAAGTGCATTGCATCGAGGAGAGGGGGATTTGACGAGATGTCAGATCAAATCCAGAATGCATATGTTACTCTGGTGCTGAACCACCCATTCAGTTTCTCCTAGATGATATTCTCATACATGGTCGAGAACATAGAGGGAAATGGGAAGGAGGGGTTCTGCATGTACCCAAGATTTCTACAGATGATCATTGATTAGAAGCTCCCTTCACTACCTAAAGAGAGGGAGGATGCGGTTGTTTTAGAGGTTATGGATGATACGACACTGGGTCGGATGAAGGACTACTGAGGGAAGCTAGTAAAGCCCCTGGTGAGGAGACGTTTTGGCCACTTGGCCAACACGGAGTACGTGGCGCCATGTCACAAGAAGTGGCGTCACGATGACAGTGACTCCGATGTCGAGATCATCATGGCACCCACAGACGAAGACGACAACGACGATCATGATCAGAGTCAAGGTGGTGAGGCACCTAGTGGAACTGAAAAGGATGCTTTTCACCAAGACTTCTTAGTCGATGAGGATGTGGAGTCGGATGACGTGCCGTTAGTGAGGACTGTCGGGAGCCGGGTTGAGGCCACCGACAAAGGGATAGAGGTGGTTGGTGGACGCCAGTCTGAGTCGAGGGGTGTTGTTACTGATCCTACTTACACCCCTGTTCAACCCAACAGCCAAGGGGGAGCACCTATTTCAAAGGGCTCCAAGAAGAAGAGAATGGCTCACTCTTATGGCAAAAAGGGTAGGAGGCTGAGGTTCACTGTGATTACATCTTTTACCACAGCACCACCACTACCACATCGCCTCCCACCACCACCACATCTACTACTCCCACCACCACTATCACTCCACCCACCACCACTACCACAACCACTCCAACACATTCCACACCCATTCCACCTCCCATATTCACCACATCTACGACCACTACCACCACTCACCAAGCTGGTCCCTCCACCCAATCCACATTCTCATTAGGACCTACTCTACCCATGGTCGGGTTGGAGGAGCTGCTGGCTAACCTGAACAGGATTATGCTGAGACTGATTACCACTGATGAGCTAAGCACTACTAAGCTAAATCAGATGATGGAGGTTAATGCGGCTCAGGCAAAGCAGATAGTGTAGCTGAGTGAGAAGAGCGCTCAGTATGAGAGGGCATTAAGCCGAGCCCACCACGCGCTTAAAGGTCAAAATGAGTTGGTGTTGACATCGGTGAAGTGGATAGAGGAGCTTGAGAAGAAGAACAAGAAGATACTGCTAAAGCTCAAAGGATTAAAGAATGAGCCATTGCAGATAAGGATGGTGATGGTGATGATGATGATGACGAGGATGAAGATGATTCTGAGGAAGATGTTGAGGAAGGAGGACCGAGCGGAAAAGATCAAGAGGATGATGATGATCAGGAAGGTGATGCATCTGCGTCAGCCTCAAATCCTCAAGCTCAGAAGAGGCGCACTAAAAGAAGACAAGATCAAGGAGCCTCGTCCGCAGCTCCTCCAACTAAAGAACCAACAGATCAAGACAAAAGTAATTATTAGATGTCTTTATATTTAAAAACTTTTGTACTTGAATTATATATTACATTAATGTAATTAAT
>BJCM01208296.1:0-10930 GCA_018326385.1 Flaveria bidentis
CATTCACCCTTTACAATGATGATATATGTTAATATTTATGCTAATCTAGCATTTACAATAATTACAAAAAAAACCTAGACTAATATTTTTGTTATTTTTGTTCTTCAAGTCTTCAACTTCAGGAATATTGGAAATCTTCAATTTATTCAAAGGTAGAATACCCAACAAGACTCCCCCTAAATTGTAGATTTCCGATGTGAATTGAAGCTTGATGTTGATTCTTTTGAATAGTTGTTCAAAGCCAAGAATTTTGTTGTTGATGCGGAAGCGAGATCTTTAAAACTTTAGAACAACCAATTTTTGTTTTTTTTGTTGTTATAGCTTGCTTTCATAGCTTTAAGCTAAAACCCAAGTCCATCTTTTCCTTTTGTTTTAATGATCACAGCCCAATCTGTGAATTCTAGAGCCCAAATCCACATCCAAGACATCCGAAACCTTACAATCCATCTTCCAAGAACCCTAATTTGCAAACCCTAATTCGGCAGCCCCATTCATTCAATCGCAACCCTAGCGACGGCAACCCTCAACCATCCACAAGAGACACCTACGACAGCTTCGATTAACCACTTCTTGATGAGCCGTGCGCACCAAGGGTTATAATGTTTCAATCGACCACAAATATTAATGTTGATTCTGCAGCCTTGCACACTAATCATTGATTCAATTCAATCAATAATTTTAGCAATCTAACCATAAAATCTCATCAAAATCAATATGAATTTATCAACTCCGGCTCTGATACCAATTGTATGTTCCGATATGAACGGGATCGTTAAGCTTAGATCTTAGGATTCAAATTGATAATAAGAAAACTTGATGATTCGATGCTATAATATAATAATGATGAACACAAAAGTGTTTAATGCTTGTTGTTTATTGATTTGATGATGAAATCATTATCTATGAAGAATGATGATATGATGTTGTTGGTGATGGAACTCATTCCCACACTTGGTGGTGAATCATTCACCCTTTACAATGATGATATATGTTAATATTTATACTAATCTAGCATTTACAATAATTACAAAAAAAAACCCTAGACTAATATTTTTGTTGTTTTTGTTCTTCAAGTCTTTAACTTCAATAATATTGGAAATCTTCAATTTATTCAAAGGTAGAATACCCAACAGTCTTTTTGACACATCTCTGTTTGTTTATCAGTATGATGGTACCACTTGTTATGTTCTAGTTTAAGTTGATGATATTATCATCACTGGGAGTTCTCCTGAGTTTGTTACCTCTCTGATCACTCAGTTGCATTCTTAGTTTGCTCTTAAGGATTTAGGGCCTTTATCCTATTTTCTGGGTATCCAAGCCTCCTTTACTAATGACTGTATTCATCTTTCTCAGTAGCGCTATTTGCTTTATTTGTTGCAGCGTATTGGTATGGCTTAGTGTAGGCCCTTGTCTACTCCTGTTGCTTCTGGTCGGCAGTTATCTCGACATTCAAGAGTTCCATTAGCTGATCCAGCTTTGTATCGCAGTATTGTGGGTGCATTACAGTATCTCGTCTTGGCACGTCCAGAGATTGCTTACGCGGTTAGCAAGGTATCTTAGTTCCTACAGATACCTACTGATCATCACTGGATTGTTGTCAAGCATATTTTGCGATATCTTTGTGGTACTGTTACTATTGGTTTGACTATTCGCCGGTCTACCTGTTTTGATATACATGGTTACTCTGATGCTGATTGAGCTGGTTGTCCGGATGATTGTCGGTCGACTACTGGTTATTGTGTGTTTCTTGGTTCCAACCTCATTAGTTGGAGCTTTAAAAAACAACATATGGTTGCTCGTTCTAGCATTGAGGCTGAGTATCGCGCACTTGCTCATACTGCAGCTGAGATCCACTGGCTTATGTCACTGTTGCATGAGTTGCATATTTCTTCATCATTTTCTCCTACGATCTGGTGTGATAATCTTGGTGCTACTTATCTGCTGCTAATCCTGTATTTCATCAGCGCACCAAGCATATTGAGATTGATTTGCATTTTATTCGTGATATGGTGTTATCTCAGATCCTAACTATTCGCTATATTCACACTAGCTCTTAGCTTGCTGATTTGTGGCTAAAGGTTTGTTCTTTGCTCGGTTTGATGCTTTACGCAACAAGCTTCACGTGACTTCTCCCGGTTTAGCTTGAGGGGGCATATTAGAGATATTTGTTGAGATTGGTTATGATGATTATAAGATGGTTAGGAGTTTGTTAAGAGTTAGTTTGTTAGTTAGTTCTTCTAGATGTTTCTCATATTGTGTATAAATAGAAGTTGTGGTTATCTCTTTGAGTAATGGAAAATATATCTTCGCTTCTTAATTTCTATTTTAACATCTTCAAATCAATAATAGAACTATCAAATTCTAAACCAAAAGTATGTTGGATTGCAACTAATAAAAAGTTATGTAAAATCACAATATTGCAAAGCTCTATCTTTTTTAAAATGGACACATTCTAGTGTCATAGAAATGGTTTTGAAGAATTTAGAAATGTAGCACCTGCATGTCTATCTATGCTACTATATAAAGCATAAATATATGGCACAAATATAATTTCATAAAAATTTAAGACACCTAATACAAACCCTTAAATATTAGGTACAAGTGTTCTATGCAATAATTCCTATTTTGCCCCTCATTTAATTAATTTCTCCTTATTAATACATATTAATTCATATTATTAATATATTATTTAATAATATAAGATTATTTAATTCACAACATTACATATTTTATTATTTATAATACTTTACATTAACATTTAAACTTAGTATTATCTTATTTGAATACTTAACTATATAAGTACTAATATTTTATAATAATAATAATAATAATAACTATATAATTTAAATAAGTAATATATTATTTAAATACTTAACTATATAATTATTAAATACATTTATACTTATGATGATAATAATGATCAATATCTATATTATTTATACTAATATATAAAGTATTTGAGGATAACACACTTGTAATACTACTCAAAATTTATTACACCTAATATAATTTTTTAAGGACAAGGTATAACTATTATATATAATCGTTTTTAATTTGCCCCTATTTAATAATTTTATTCTAATTAATATGTTATTATATATATTTATTTTAAGTATTATCTTTTTATAATAATTTAAATTAATATTGAAATACGTACCTTTATTATCTATATTTTTATAACTTAAATACTATTTGATTTAAGTATTATTTTATCTAAGTACTTAAATATATAATCACTAAATAACTATATAGTTATCATAATAATACCCAAATATATAAGTGTTTAATGTAGATCGGAGAAAAGACTAGATACAACCTACCACATCACTATATATAATAAACAAAAAAGATTATGAGAACTGTATGTTAAGATTTTTACTTAATGTTATTGCAATAAATTTTTTTCTCCAAACTAATAAAAAACCTACTTTGTTTATTCTTAATATTATATATTTAAACTCTTTAAGGATTTTTTTAAAACTAATCATAACACTTTATCTATCTCTTTTTTCTTCAAATTGATACCTGCTCATTTTATTATTTTATTTTATACTTAATTATTTGAGTTGTGTTAAATTTACAGTTAATCCGCATAACTTTTTTTTAATTTTATACATATTTGAGTTATGACAAATTTACATTTACTAACAATTTTCAAAGTTTTATGTATAAAATTTCGAGTTATGTCAAAATTTCTTTAATTTAGCTTATTTACAATATAATTCGTTAATTATAATAAAGTCACCATACATGCATTTGTTATTTTTCTTATCTATTTTGAGGTATATATATTGTTTTGTAATTTTTTCTGTATATTTTTTATCGGTGTTTTACATGTAGTGTTTTTTTTTTCTGGTAGTTAGTAATAATGTATAAATCATCATATTAAATCTTTCAACTTTTAAAACACAAAAAACTATCATTACGACGTTAACGTATACGTTAAATAATACCGCGGCAAAGCGTGGGTCTAATCTACTAGTATGTAATAAAGCCACTCACAACTTAATAGTTGAATCATAGGTCACTACCCGGGAGGTGTTAAACAAAACCTATTCATGAGTGATTTTAAAAAATTCTTGTAGTTTAAAGTAAGCTACCCATAAATTCAAAGGACCTATTGTGTGTCTTAAATAAGGCGATGTAAAAGCTTTTTCTTTCATCTTTTGTTAGTTTCTAGTGATCTTGTATGTTTGTTTATGTTTGTTTTAAGGGCTCTATCAAAAAAATAAAGATTGTCAATTATAACAGATACTTTCTTTAGCTTGTCAATTATAGCAGATAATTCCTTCAAGAAAAATCTGTTGACCCATTTCGCTACGTAAGTAATTCAAGCACAAATTTAATTAAAAAATGTAAGGATATATGACCAAACACCATGCTTTCTTAAATTAACATGTGTAAACAGATTCTCGTGCGGGTGATCTAATACTGCTATATAATACATAACCCGTGGGTAAAACTGCAAATTCCCCGACCTTATAAGACACGCCCCTTTCCTTTCCTTCCATTCGGTTTCCCTCATCAAGACCTGCCTACCCTAAAATATAATCCTACAATCGGTTTCGCCATATATGCCCCGCAGGTTAGGCATGTTACATATGTGGAATTCGAACATTGTTGAAGGTCAGATTTGTTTCCGCTCTTCATCTTCTTCGTTGTCGGTGTTTGTGAGGCTGATGTGGAGGACAAGATCAAAGGCATTTTACAGATACGGTGAATTCAATTGAATCTGTTTTATAAATGACAAATAGATTAAAAACATATTTTCCACTTTAAAACTCTTTAATGACATATATACCCATGCGTAAGTTCTAACCTATTTTTTTGGAAAGGTAATATTGTCATTATAATAAACTGGGTATATATGCAATTTAAGTTTTTGTTTGGGTATGCATGTATTTAAGAGATGTTTACAATGGTATATATACAATTGATCCTTTAATTTTTATAGATTATTTTATTATCATATGTATAGGTATAATCTCAGTCTAGATTTCAATTGATTTTCACATGTTTTGCTTTTGATCACATGTGATTCATAATTATTAGAATCAATATTTGATTCCGTAAATTTAGACGGGAAATGAGAGCATGTTTGTTTATATTCTTGCACAAACAACTTTTATAAAGGTTGGAGACCCTTACAAAAAGAAGTTTTTGCATCTTACAAATAAGTGTCTTTGTGTCTTGAACCCATGATCACATGAAAAGAGAACGATTCAACAAAAGTAACATTTTGTATTTAACCTTATGATCTGATCATAGTAAAGTTTTTTTAATAAAAATTTTGTTACAATTTTTACCTGAACATACATGTTTGTAAATTCAATAAAAGGAACCTAAAGTCGAAAGAAAAAAGCTTCCGTGCAAAACAGAAAAGCATATGATGCAAAACCAAGCATACTTAAATGAAAAACAAAACATATTACGAGACATGCAATTTAACATGTTATACCCTCTTAGAACACATATACCCACAAAAAAGTATGTCTTTTCTAAACAATCATAGGATGAAAAAATAAAAATGCAAAGATAATAACACTCATTTTATATATTATAAATCCAATTAAAAAAAGTAAATTTATTTGACTAACATGATTCCCAAGTCACAAAATAATGTTAGACCCATTTTCACCTGCCTTGTTTAGGTTTCCAAATCAATACAAAAGATTAGAACCAACATCAAATGCATAATCAAATAAAAACATCTTCAAAACAAGTACCCATACCGGTCATATTAGAATCAACACACATAATATTAAAAGATAAAAGTTGGTTATTAACTTTTATAATCTGTGAAATAGATCAGTAGCCACAAATAAGCTATTCCATCTCCCATTCTTTTGAGTTTTGCCTACCACTGAGCATCAATCAATCAGAATCATAACATAATCTCTATATCACGTTTGTCTAAAACAAATGAGAGAGAATACACACCTATCATTGCGTCAATGAGTTTGGGTCCATCCTGGTGTATTCAATGAATTCTTCAACTCAATCAAGACAAACGCGCGCTAAAATCACGTAAAAAGTAAAGAAAACATAGCTACTCCGAAACAATTAAGAAGAAACCTAACCTACAAACAATCGAACAACAAAAGCGAGTAAAACCATTAAGTCCAATAACAAAAATGAATATTAAGGTTAAATAGTTCTTTAGGTATACGATTGTTCCAAACCTCACAATTATTATGATAATTAATTCTGGATAACAATCACTTATAAATATCAAAGGGCATGAATTGTTTAGAAATAAAAAAAAAGAACACTGAAAACATTTAAAAACCTATCAATAAGCAATGAAGTTGTGATTGTTGCCAACTGTAACCGATTAAGCACAGAATTATGCAAATTGCAGGCGTGTACGAGCACCAGAAAAGCCAAGAGAAATACTAAAACCAGTTGTTTATGTTATGCTATTTAAAGAGATGTTTGATGTTAAACGCATTATGAAACAAAAGAGAATAACAAAAACACATAATAAAGCTCTTGTGCAATATAAGAAGTTTCTTGAGTAGCATATTTAGAGGTTGTTTCGTTATAAGAAGTTTTTTGAGCAGCCTATGATGATACAAAGCAATCTCTTGGGGACTTGATTATGTCTCAATTTCCTTTTTTATAACTTATGCATTTTACTCTTTATTCGGTTGGGTCATAATTCTATAACTTGTAATAAACTAAATGCAAAATATATTTTCATAAAGCATCTATAGAAGGAAAAAAAGCAGCTATCACCTTGAATCATACATGCATAAGAACTTCATTAATGAATTTATTCTGCAACTCTTTCTCACCTTGAAGCATACATACATAACTTAGAATTAGAAAATAATTTACCATATATGTAAGATTTAATACCTTAAGTGCTGTCAGTCTGCAGTCTTAATTTACATAGATACACATACTAAGTCTCCCTCCCAATTTTGTAACTTTGAATCAAGACAAAGTCCATAGATCACTTGCAACTCCACTCTTTTAGCCTCAACAATTCAAAACTAAGGTATCATGTAGACCACTGAAAGTATAAATCATCTAAAATGAAATGATTTTTTTATTAATATTGAACAGAGTATACTTACGTATTTGACTTATTATAATTTCTTCTTTCAACATAGGATGACATAAGATTATAATCATTTAATCTCATGCAAGTATTTCTCCATAATATACGTAAATAAAGAGAAATTATCTTCAAGCCGGTGAACTTACCTTTTCTCATAAAGTATTCTTAACCCATTTGACAAACTGGAGACAATTATCATTAAAAAAGCATGGAATGTGAATTGAAAAATCTCAAGTACAAGAGAGCAACTTCCCGGTCATAAATCACAACTTAAGAAAAGTATTAGCAAAAATAATATTCAGAAGCTTAGGACCTTAAAAAATAAAAGATAGACAAGCACAAAAGTGTAAGTTAAACCCAAAAAATAAAGTTCACAAGCACAAAACTGTCTTTTTACGCTGTAACAGGAGGGAACCCTCTGAATGTTGTCCTTTGGTCGTGAGAATGTATTTACATATTCTATGTTTTATCATTGTGTATATACTTGTGTTGTGTTGTGTGTGTGTTTGAATTTGTTAACCGAGATCCTACAAATTGGTATTGGAGTGTGACGCTCTTGAGACCTGTGAAGGAGAATCGTTGCCTTGGAAGTAATACAAAGTATGTGGAGTAACCAATTGGGAGATCAATTTGTTTCTGTGCATAGATTCAGTTAGGGAGACTAGGAGGAACCAGGCATGCATGTCGGAGCGACAGGGAGGATTTGAGCGTCGAAAGTCTATGCATCAGAGTTTGACATCTTTTTATCGGTTAAGGAAGGACAGTTTTAGAAAATTGATCTCAAGAAGAAACTAACACCATTCTTTTAGAAGCCCTGTGCGTCACTACTATAATCGGCCTGACGACAACAAGAAAAGATTGGCGACCACATTGTGGTTCGGACAAATAAGAATAAGATCGAGATACCAACATTAGGGGGGAAAATTGTTGGAGTAAGGTTGGCATCCTGATACCAATAATTTTAGTTAACTAAATATGTAAATAATAATGTTTCACATGTGAAATGCAGCGGGTCAAGTAAATAGACATATCAGTGGAGTCTGGAAAAACACCAAAAAGCTCTTAGAGAATGGTAATTGACCTCATCTAGGAAGCTTCTTCCATAATGAAAAATAAACTTGGTAATGGTAATTGCACTCTCTTTTGGCTTCACAATTTGATGCAGTCGGAAACAGAAAGATAGATAATTGAGCCTGTTGATTCAACAAGAATACCATGAACAATTCTTCTAACTATCGTTGATTCACAAAGAATACCGATAATCAGGGTTTACACACACTGTGATAAAGAGAAAAACAGATTTTTCAGAAAACTTCAATCATCTTGTCTTCCATCTCTTACAAATATATAAAGAAACAAAACCAAATTCGAATGGGCCACAAAACATAAACGGGCCAAAAACTGGGCCGAATGCAAAGTCCAACAAAATGTTAAAATAAGATAAAAATTGAAATAACTCCTAAAATAAGCCGTTTTTGGGCCGAAACGATGACCCAAACCGCCTACGGCCATTTGTGAAAACGTGCTCTTCGGTCCAACGGTCGTTTTGACTGGTCCCGGGCCTGAAACGGAGACTTCTAGCCCAAGTTATGCCCATTTCAGTGAAGCCCCTTTTGATAAGTAATCTTGAGCTTCCAAAAAATCTAAAGCTTGCTCATCCACACTTGAATCCACATCACAATTCGTCCTACAAAAGTGTATTGAAGGAACTTTATGATGAAATGTTTGGACCCTTGCTAGCAAACTCTCCCCCACAAGGCAACCACTTTGGACATAGAGATCTCTAATGCTAGTGCATCTTTCCTATAATGCTTTGATATACCATAAGTTGTTGGTAAACTGGAAGTCGAATGAATCCATGGATAGATGGTCTTTTATGGAGGACCCTCAAGATGGCTTATCGGCTAAATGGTGTAGGATCAAACTTGAGGACAAAATTCTTCGGTACCACTTTCATGCCTATATATAATTGGTGTAGGTGGATCCCTTTATAGGTTAGTTTTATCGAATAGAGAGTTTTGCTAAACAAAAGCCCGCCTTCAAAAGTGGAGCTCAATCAAGAGTAATTCAAATTGAGCCCCTTTGTTCGTCATGTCAAAAGCGGATGAAGATGTGAACCATGTCTTTCTTCACTGTCAAACAACCTAGTCAATTTAGAAAGATATTCTTTGCTGGTGCCATGTATAAAAACCACCGTGAAAAAACACCTAGTTTTGTTGAGGTCCCTTCGGATCATAGATTATGATCAATCATGTGGAGAACAACATTAAAAGTATGCACATTCATGTGCCAGACTCGGTGGAAACATGGTCAAAATCAAGAACAAAACACACAATATAATAGGATTTCCATACTAAAAATGTTGTACAAGATGTTATTAACTAGCATAACAAACCCTTTAATTCCCTCCTAATTTACACCTTTGACTTTTTCTATTTTTACTTTTTTATTCTTCTTACTAATTAACATTAATATACTTGATTTCTTGATTATGATCTCCCAAGATAGTTTAAAAAAATTTAAAAATTCTAGTGCTTGTTTGTTAAGAAAACAATGGATTTTAGCTTAATTCTAAATAACAGTGAGTTTTATGCAACTATGTCTGGTAATCACAGTTCACATGTTCATATTCACAATGATCAATGTTTTGTAATGCAAAAAAAGAAAATTAAAATTGTGGAGTAAAATATGCGACATATAATTCTTATAATTTGCAGCACGTGTAGTGAATGTAACTTTAAAAAAAGACTAATTACTCAACCATCGATTGATAAACTGACATTTTGGTGACTAACATCATTATGATGAAAGCCACCTGGTCGTTTTTACATAGTAAATTGTCTCTTTATGTAGTGGCCCTCCCCTCTCCCGTACCCACAATATGCTAAAACCACAAAAACTCCACCATCTATTGCTTTCTCTCTCATCAACACATCAAAAACATAACATGCATCACATACACATCTATGACACATACCTCCTATATTTTCACACACAAAATCTTTCTAAATTTTGCTTATAGGCGACGGTGATAGATAAACGAAAGGAACCGAATGGAGCCTTGTTCATGTTCCTTCATTGAGATTTAAATGTGTTCAAGAACGGTTCACAAACACTTAACGAACGAAAATTCTTGTACGTGTTTAAGAAATTCAATTTATTTACTAACAGTTCATAAACACGTAACCAAATGGTTCACGAACACACACTAAACAATTCATCAAAATAAACGACCATATACTATTTAAAATTAATCGCTTGACACAATGATCATATATATGAATATGAACAAATATAGTACTCAACACTTACGAATATAATAATTATAAAATATAGACGTTAGACTAGTTAAAAACTAAAAGTTTCAAAACTTATAAAATTAGGTAGATTAATTAAAAATAAAAGTTATAAAATATATAGTTTAATATTTAGTGAATGAATAAAACAAATATAAACAAACAAACAAGAACAAATGTAAACAACCATAAATGAACACCTTACCGAACGTTTATGAACACAAACGAACCAACTCGACATTTATTCATGTTCGTTCGTTTACCTAAACGAATAAAATTTCTCGCCAAACGGTTCGCGAACTATTTGTTAAACATTCGGTTCTTTTATAGCCCTAATGGTAGAATATTAGATCAACTTGTAATTACTCAATAGGTAAGGATAGATTTTGTAAATGTGACAAATGTATATATAGTATATCGAAGCTTGACCTTGAGAAGGTTCACCTTTCAACGCTTTACAATATTTATTTGCAATATGGTTTTTCAACGTTGTGTTTGCATCTTTTTTGAAAAACTTATGACAAAACTTGCAACGAGCCTTGTTTGGACCGCTAGCCATTTGACATAA
>BJCM01208302.1:0-12602 GCA_018326385.1 Flaveria bidentis
AAAGAAGCTAAGTACAAGAAGTTTGAGGAAATCATGAAAGATGTTAGACAATAGATCAGTCGTGCGAGTGGATCAACCGCATGTCTCAATCACACGAATGAACCATGCTGATGGTTCAGTCGCCTGAATGAGCAACCCTAACCTATAAATACCACCTAATTCGTGTAAAAAATAAGCATTCAATCCACTTCGACTCCAGAAGCCTCTAAGTTCGTACTCCAAGTTCATAGAACGCTGTAGATCAATTCCTAATCGATTCTTGACGTTAGATTCAATACGTTATTGTTTCTATGTGCGTTCTCACTGATTGGATCACCAATCAAATAGGATTCCGCACTATTTGGTTTGGTTTAACACGTTAATCAGTTGGTGTTTGGTCAAATACCAGATCCTAACAACTAGGATGTATGAATCCTTTGTCCAATAATACCTGAAGTTGATTCATTAATTATTTCATTTTTTTTGATGCTAAACGATACGATGCTTTGGCAATAGGGGCAGTCCCTGGTACTAATTCAATTTTGAATTCTACTTGAGGAAGGGGTGTCAAACCAACTAATTCATCAAGAAATTTCACTGATGATAGTAACATTTTCTAACTTTATCTTATCCAGTTTTATATCAACTACGTGGGCTAGAAAACCTAAGAATTTCTTTCTTAAATATTTTTGAGCTTTCTTACAGGAGACTATTTTCATAGCATCTCTAGGTTTCTTACAATATAATCATATAGTTTTATTTTCTTTAGTCACAGGAACTTTAATCATTCTTTTACCACAAATAATTTCAACCTGATTCTTACTTATAAGTCCATACCCATAATAATATCAAAACCTCCTAATTCAATAGGAATCAGATCTATATCAAAACAATGTTCATCTAAATTTAAAGTACAATTAGGAATAACTTCACTAGCTTCAATTATTTTTCCATCAGCTAATTCTATCATATACTTATTTTTCAGTTTCTCTGAGGTTAGACTAAGTAAAGGTTTCAATATATGTGAAACAATACTACGAGTTGCTCATGAATCGAATAATACTATTGCGTACTGATTGTTAATAAGAAACGTGCCCGTCACTATTTCTGGTTAATGTTGGACATTTTCAGCTTGCAATACAAATACTCTACCACATGGGTTGTTTGGGTTAGTTGGGCTTTTGCCTTTTAGTTCTGGACACTTGTCGCAAAAATGATTCTTATTTTAATTCTGGTAGCAAATTGGTTTAGGGTTTGCGGGTCTCGTACATTCCCTTGATAGGTGTCCTTTCTTCTTACAGTTATAGCAAATTACCATTTTGCACTTACCATAATGGTGTCTCTTGTAGGTATTGCACCACGATTGATCTTCTGTCTATGATCTCCTTTCCTGGATAATTCCCATATAATTTATCACGGGATTTTTGTTTACCTTCTTTTGCTGATATTCTCCAAATCTTCCTCTAGAGTTGCTATTACTCCATTTCCTTTTGTCTACAATCCTTGAATCAGTCAAAGATCCATTCCTTATCATTTCAATAGTCAAGCTTCCTGATAACGTTACTACATCCTGAAAAGTCTTAGGCATGACTGACTTTACCATCCCTCTTATTTGTGGTATCAAACCCCAAATGTATCTTTCTAACCTTTTAGTTTCTTGTGTAACTAGGTGTGGCACTAATCTAGATATTTCATTATACTTATTTGTATACTCCAAGTGTGCAGCATCCTTCATTTCTAGTGATAAGAATTTTGATTCTATCCATTCTATTTCATTATAAAGATAATATTTCTTGATTACTCGGTCTCTAAATTCTTCCCAGCTTAACCTATTCATAACATCTCTTCCTTTACTTTGAACTTCCACTATGCTTCTCCCTTTAGTGAATGCGAAGCAAACATGGTGTTAGGACCGTGTACGTACGGAATACTAACTGATAATGCGTGAAACCGGATCAAATAGTATGGAATCCTATTTGATTGGGGATCCAACAAGTGAGAATGTTAACCCATGTGAAGGCGTTGGATCGGTAGACATCCGAGCGTGTTCTTGACAGAAGGAAACAAAACCAAAACCAAGAGACCAATAATAAACACGAACTATAATAAAATGATTTCATTGATAAAACTTAATGATTACAAGCTCATTACAACATAAGAATCACGACTCTTGGCAAGGGGAGATCGAGCATGATCTCCCCTCTCATCCGGTAGCACCTAGGCCCCGGGCACACTCTTTAATCTCTCTACACAATGAAACTGGTATTTATAGACCTCAGCCCATATCAGATGTGACTGGGCCCATTCGTACGGTTGGGCCATGTGTATGGTTCAATCGTACGACTGGCCTAATCGCATCTCTCAGTTGCACGACTGGTCCATTAGCATGGCTCAGTCGTGCGACTAAGTCTCATTCGCATATGCCCCTGCGAATGACCCAGTTTTATGTGTTTACAACATATTAGGTGTATTACATTAAGCCTAGACTATTCGTCAAGCAACGGACACACTATATATGACAATATATGCTCCAAAAACCTGATCAATATAAGAATAAACTAAACGTTTAGAATGAGTAGGAATCAATCAAGAACATACTTTGAAGTTGGATTGGCTTTCTTGGACGTTCTGGACGGCTAGGGTTCGTGTATTCGAAGTGTTCTCTCAATTGTTATGTTTTCCATGAATTAAGTGGTATTTATAGGTTTGTAGTTTTCATTCGTATCACTGAACCATTAGCATGGTTCGGTTGTGCGACTGAATCATGTGACTGAGTCATACGTTCAGTCGTGCGACTTAGTCAATCTTATGTCTCAATCATACGACTGATCTAGTCTCCTAGTTCAATCGTGCGACTGGTCTATAAGCATGATGTATTCATGCGTATGGTCCATAAGTATGGTCCGTTAGCATAAATACTCACGCGACTAGGTTGAACAAACATCTCAATCATTATTGACTAAGAACTATATATAATAACTTCAAACCTATATAATAAGTTCATACATATGAATTATACTCAAAACAATAATAATATAAAATAAATAAACATCAATAAACATCAACCACATATTATATTTCATTGAATCAATTCATTACATATATGTAAGACATGAAAGACTTTTACATTTAAGCTTATAAACTAGGAACATGATGTATCTACAAACTCCCCTTTGGTCCTAGTTTACTCTATTATCTAACACTCTTCACACGTTCTTGGAATTTCTTGTACTTCTCCTCTTTTGTAACTCCTGCATGTATTTCAAATGCAAAGCAGAGTCTTATGACGTGTTGAAACTGGAGAGCTTGTATAATATCTTGCGTATCATAGAACAGTGGCCACTTGTATAATGTGTAGACATCTTCAGCCGACAAATCTGTAAGCCACATTGGGTTGAATACCCTGATTGTCTCTATTTTTCCTTCTCCGTTGAGCTCAAAACTAGGAAGAGTCTTCAGATCATAAGGATATCTGAAGTACTCGATTCCTTTCTCCCTTTTCACTGCATAAACATCTAAATCTTCAAAATACACCCATGCTATAATCTTGCCTGACACTTTCTAATGTCTTTGACTTTGTAGAGCTTTGTGTAGGCATTCTGCTTTGGCAGCGTGCGTTGGGCTTTCATCTCTGCAAAAAAAGCTGCCCATTCAATTTTCTTGATATCACCGTTTGCGTCCGAAGCTTGGGTTGTGCTTTCTTCTTTCTCTTTTTCTTTCTCTTCTTCATCCAACTTCTCAAAAGTACCACTGTCAAATGTTTCACCCAAGTTGGGGATAACATGTCCTTTTAGATTAGTGTACTGTGGATAATACTCAGCAGTGACATCTTCTATCTCTATTTCATCTACATCGTTCAGCTTATCCGTCACTCGCGACATCAACTTTTGGAGCATCTTTGACCAGCTCATCAGGATTCAGCCTGAATATTTCAGCAAGTTGTTCGTCCGTTAGGTCATGTATAATCTCTCTCTCTCCTGGAGTGTAGCTCACAGATCTACTAACTATCCCTTGCATGTCAAGAATCATGGTTAGTTGAGTCTTGACTTACTGAAGGGGTTCGACATCATACTCGTCGGTCTATTGAGCTTCATCTGTTTGAATAAAAATTAAGCACGTCACCTATAAGTCATTATATAAAACATTAGAACATAAACAAACATAAATGATCGATAATTACATTAATGTAATATATAATTCAAGTACAAAAGTTTTAAGTACAAAGACATCTAATGATTACTTTTGTCTTGATCTTTTGGTTATTCAGCTGGAGGAGCGGTGGACGTGGCTCCTTGATCTTGGCTTCATTTAGTATGCCTCTCCTGAGCTTGAGGATTTGAGGCTGACGCAGATGCATCACCTCCCTGATCATCATCATCCTGTTGATCTTTTCCGCTCGGTCCTCCTTCCTCCATATCCTCCTCAAAATCATCTTTATCCTCATCATCATCATCATCACTATCCTTGATTGTTAAAGGCTCATTCTTAGATCCCTTAAGCTTTAGGAGAATCTTCTTGTTCTTCTTTTCAAGCTCCTCAATCCTTTTTACCAACGACAACACCAGCTCATTTTGACTTGTAAGCGCATGGTGGGCTCAGCCTAATTCCCTCTCATACTGAGCGCTCTTCTCACTCAGGTGAACAATTTGATTTGCCTGGGCCGGATTAACCTCCATCATTTGATTTAGCTGTGTAGCTCGTAGCTCGTCGGTGGCAATCAATCTCAACACAATCCGGTTCAGGTTAGCAAGCTGCTCCTCTAATCCCAACCATTGGTAAAGTAGGTCCTGCTGAGAATGTGGATTGGGTGGAGGGGCCAGCTTGGTAGGTGGTGGTAATGGTGGTAGATGTGGTGTATATGGGAGGTGGAATGTGAGTGGGATGTGGTGGAGTGGTTGTGGTAGTTGTGATAGGTTGAGTGATAGTGGTGGTGGGAGAAGTGATGGTTGTAGTAGTGCCTGTGGTGTTGGTGGTTGGTGATGTGGTAGTGATGGTGGGTGTGGCAGTGGTGGTGGTTGTGGTAGAAGTGGTGGTTGTAGTAGAAGTGGTGGTTGTGGCAGAAGTGGTGGTTGTGGCAGAAGATGTAATCATAGTGAACCTCAGCCTCTTACCCTTTTTGCCATGAGGGTGAGTCATTCTCTTCTTCCTGGAGCCCTTTGCCATAAGCGCTTCCCCTTGTCTGCTGGGCTGGTCAGGGGTGTATGTAGGATCAGTAACATCAGCAGAAACACCCCTCGACTCAGCCTGGCATCCTTCAACCCCCTCTATTCCTTTATTGGTGGCCACGACCCGGCTCCCGACGGTCCTTACAAGAGGCTCATCACCTGACTCCTCATCCTCTTCGACCAAAAAGTCTTGGTGAAAGGCAACACTTTTAGTTCCACCAGGTGCCTCACCACCTTGACCCTGATCATCGTCGTTGTCGTCATCTTCGTCTATGGGTGCCATGATGGGCTCGACATTACAGCCATCGTCATCGTGACACCACTTCTTGCGTGATGGCGCCACGTACTCCGCGTTGGCCAGATGGCCAAATAGTCTCCTCACCGGGGGCTTTACTTGCTTCCCCTGGTAGACCTTTATGCGACCCAGTGTCGTATCATCCATAATCTCTAACACAACAGCATCCCCCCTCTAGTTTTTTAAGTAAATAAATATTGCACTAATCAATACTAGATTAAACTATTCTCTCCCTAAAATTCTAAAACCGAAAATCTTTTTATGTTTTTTGGATTTTTAATATGCAGGAAAATAAATAAAATAAAAGACATTAAAAACTTGTCCGACTACGCACTTTCTTCTTCTAGAATCACATCACTTTTCTTTTTCACGTCATTAACCTCTAATAGACATAAAAAGCTCGGTTTATCAAATTCTTTTGTGTAGAGGTCGGCGCGTTGAATATCCGTATTAATTTTAACAACATCGATTAAGTGCTTTTTCAAAACAGTCACGTATAAAGTGATATTTAATACCGATGTGTTTAGTTTTAGGGTGTTGGACTGGATTTTGGGTGACAACAATAGCAACAGAATTATCAACAAAAATAGGGGTGTTAGAAAATTGCAAACCGTAGTCGCGCATTTGTTGTTGAATCCAATTTGTGAACAACAACTTGTAGCAACAACGTATTCAGCTTCACAAGTTGACAGAGCAACTGATGTCTGCTTCTTACACTGCCAAGTGACAAATTGTCTACCGAAGAACTGACAATCCATAGATGTTGACTTTTAATTCATCTTGCAACCACCATAGTCCGAGTCACTATACATTGTAAGCTCAAAGTCATCATCATGAGTATACCACAACCTGAGTGTTGGAGTACCCTTTAGATATCGAAAAATACGTTTAACGCCAATGAGATGATTTACTTTTGGTTTAGCCTGATATCTTGAACATAGACACGTGGCGTACATAATATCAGGACGAGAGGCTGTGAGATACATAAGGGATCCGATCATTCCAATGTATATGGTAGCATCAACCAGATCACCATTTTTGTTGGGTGCCATATCATGGTTTGTGGCTAGTGGAGTTCCAGCAACAGAAGCGTTCTCCATGTCAAACCGACTGAGGATATCACCTACATATTTGGACTAATGCAAGAAGATTCCTTTTGGTGTCTGATCCACCTGTAATCCAAGGAAGAACTTCATCTCCCTCTTTGCACTCATCTCAAACTCTGCTTTCATTACAGATTCAAATTCTTTTCTTAATTCTTCATTCTTGGCGCCGAAGATTATGTCGTCCACATATATTTGTACCAGTAGTAAATCACCGTCTTTTTTTTGAAGTTCTTTCCTTGGTCTTCATTCAGTGAAAGCGTCGTTCATTGCTTAGGAAGCCAGCATTGGCGCCTTTGATTAAAGAATGTTCTCCGCCTTTTTCCTCCACCTACCGGGCTAGGTTGATGAATAACGTATAGTCAATCACCCTTCTACGAAAGCCATGTTTCACCAGATGAGTTGAGAGTTTCTCATACCAGGCTTTAGGGGCTTGATGGAGCCCGTAGAGAGCCTTGTCCAGTTTGTAAACTCTATCCCAATGATAAGGATCCTCAAATCCTTCAGACGTAGACTGGCTCACAGATTTCACCATGAACAAATGCACTTTTTACATCTAGTTGATAGACTTTAATCTTCATGTAAGATGCATAGGCCAGAAAGATACGGATTGCTTCCATCTAAGCCACAGGTGCAAACACTTGACTGTAGTCAATGCCTTCCACTTGTCAAAACCCTTGAACCACAAGTCAAGCCTTGTTTCTGATTATGACCCCTTGGTCATCTTTCTTACACTTCAAGACCCATTTAGTGCCAATCACCTTAGCACCTTTTGGTCTGTCCACAAGGGTCCATACTCCTAATTTCTTGAACTGTAGGAGTTCTTCGTGTAGAGCATTGACCCATGACTTATCATCTAAGGCTTCACTTACATATTTTGGCTCAAATTAAGACACACAACATCAATATGCACCATCATGAAGATAGCCTTTTTCCATCACTGAATCAGCTGAGTATAGCTGATTTCATGTCTGCACTCCCGATAGTACATCCCCAATGACGTTGTCCAGAGGATGATACACATTAATGTGAGATCCGGGAGTGGTAGGAACAACTACTTCCTGATCCCAATTTTGAATTCATGGTTCAGTGTCGGTAGCTGTTAGAGTATGAGGTTTAGATGTGTCAGAGGCATCAATATCTGATGCTTGTGTACTTCCATTAGCTGGAACCTATTCCTCCTTATCCACATTTTCAGCCTCCACCACTTCATCATCAGAGGAGGAGTTGCTTACATCAAGTGCTCCCCCTAAAGGATTAGAAGAATCATCTACTGGAACTGATGGTGTTGAGTCTTGTGGCGAAGTGTTCAGAACATCGTACATCATTTTAGTCCATAACTCATCCTCAGGAAGAGAGGAATGTAGGTTGAAGGACTTAAAGAATCCATCATAATCAGAGAAGAATGAAGGTCATTTTCCAGTAGGGGGTGGTTTATCTTTGAACATCAACATTGCACCACACTTCTACCTGACTCGATGAGTTGTTATAAACCTCTTGTCCGATATACTATATCCAAGAAAGATACCTTCTTTAGCATTCTCACTGAACTTCCCAGTCTGAGTTTTCTTCAGTAACATGCACGGTGCACCAAATGGCTCGAGATACTCCAAGTTTGGTTTACGTCGCTGGAGCAGCTCATAACATGTTTTTCCATGAAGTTTGACCACCATGACTCGATTGAGAGTGTAGCATGCATTGGCCACTGCCTCGTTCCAAAATTGAATAGGCAGTTTGGAGTCTGCTAACATTGTTCTTGTTGTCTCTATCAAGCTACGATTCTTTCAATCAGCAACCCCATTCATCTATGGAGTATAGGCAGATGTGAATTTATGTACAATTCCTTTCTCTCTACAGAATGCCTCCATCCACTAATTCTTGAACTCTGTTCCGTTGTCTGATCGAATCTGC
Organism: Flaveria bidentis; assembly: GCA_018326385.1. NCBI lineage: Eukaryota > Viridiplantae > Streptophyta > Magnoliopsida > Asterales > Asteraceae > Flaveria > Flaveria bidentis. The sequence continues at coordinate 8,454 of BJCM01208302.1, forward strand.
CTTACATTCAGCTTGTAGAGTGATTTCAATGTAGTTATTAGATGTTTGAATGATTCAAATATCTCTAATTTGGATTTCAGAAACATCACCCAAGAGAATCTTGAGTAATCATCAGTTACTACATAACAATATAGATCTCCAGCAATGCTCTTCGTGCTGACTGGGCCAAACAGATCCATGCGTAGAAGCTCGAGAGGCAGGTCAATTGAATTAACTTTCTTTGCCTTGTGAGACTTCTTGGTCTATTTCCCTTTCTTGCATGCTACGCAAAAATCGATAAGCTGGAAGTTCTTTACAGTTACTCTATTTACTAAATCATTTTGTATCAGATTCATCTTCCTTGGATTAATGTGTCCAATTCTCCTATGCCAGGAGACTGAGTCCCTCTCTGTTGCTTTTGACAAGAAGCATTGGACGGTGTTCTCCATTGTGGAAGCCTTTGATAGATCCAAGACATACAGATCATTGTATCTTGAAGCTGACATTAAGACTTTTTCTTCTGTGATAACATAATCCTTCTTCAACATTTAGCACTTCTTGTTGTCAAATACAACTTTGAATCCTTTATCACAAATCTGAGAAACAGAAGGTAAGTTTTTCTGTAGTTGTTGAACGTAGTTGACCTTGTCAAACTTAACTTTCTCATTTCCTACTTCGCCTTGTGCTGTCATGTAACCTCCTTTATTCCTAGCAAATGATACATGTCTCCCTTTAATTTGTTTGAAAAGGAGAGACGAATTCCCGGTCATGTGCCTAGACGCCCCACTATCAATAATCCAGGTATTTGTGATAGCGCTATAGCAGGCACCCTACACATTCAAAAGAATTGATTAGTTCAGGTTTGGGACCCAAGCCTTAACTGGCTTGGGTGACCCAGAGGAATCACACATCATAGACTTAACCCACTGTCCATTAGAGGATGAGGGTACATCATTCTTCTTCTTGTTCTCATTATCAGATACATTACATGATTTTTCTATCCATAAACCAGTCTTGTGTAAGGCCTGTTTGTGATAAACAGACGACTGGTTTATAGTTTGAACTTTAGGTTCACTAATACTCTTAGGTGGAGTATTAAATCTCTTTCGAGAAAAACTTGGTTTTGCATCAAAAAGTTCAATTTTTTTGGGAGTCTGATAATAAGGACAATTAGGAGAAATATGTCCTCATTTTCCATAATTGTAGTAAGATCTCCCATCTACAGATTAAGGAAAATATTTGTGTGGGGTTGAGTTTGTTAAAGGTGCGAGCTTTTTCTGGTTGGGTTTTATCATTTCTCTTTTAGATATTTCATCCTTATTAGCAAAAATAATTGTTTTAACATTTTAAACATCTTTAACTTGCACTTTATTTGGACTTTGATGATTAACACGTTTATGGTTAACTAGTTTAGTCAGTTTTGGGTCTGAAGTAGACGTTTGTGACCCTGACCTTACATTAACCTTTTTAATTTCATCATCCAAATTCTCAACTGGAATTTTACCTTTTGATTTCAAAGTAGGCTCCTTTTGTCTAGTGATCTTCTGTACAGGTTTGACAGTGGAATCATGATCACTAACCAAAGGAGTGGACACCACATGATCCTAATATGGGTTGTTATTGACACGTCTACATTTTGTATATAAAAGGATTTCATGTGGTAGTGGAACTAGTTTTTACCCCATACCTTCCCCATTGTTTCGTTCTTTCACAAAGTTTTGAACAATGTGAGAAGAACTAGCCCAACTATGCAGTTTTTGTTTTAAGGAATTAACCTCGACTTCCAAAACTGCTTTTTCCTTTTTGGTCTCTTCTAAAGAATTTTAATAAAACTTTATATCATTTGATTTATATAAGGCAACAACCTCTTCCCTTAGTTGTTTCCCCAAAAGTTCTATCTTTCTTTAAAACTACACTCATTGTGTTTTAAGATACAATTAGCTTCAGTGCAGAGTTGTAACTCATTTACTAAGTTATCATTATGTTCTAATAACCTAGCAAATTTCAGATCAATGTTTTGTCTAAATTTATCATATTCAAGACAAGCATATTTATCAAATAACCAGTCTATAGAACTTACCTGTGATGAATTGGTTGAATCAGCCATCAAAGCAGAATTAGATCCTTCGGTGGCTGGAGATTCTGAAATCGTTGCTCTAAGCTCTTCTTCAACCAAGTGATCCACTTCTTCTGTATCTGACATTGCTTGCTCAGTTATGATTTCACCTTCACTAGCAGATCCACCATCCAATGCCTCAACACAGGCAATGTTTGATTCACCAAGAGACACAAATCGGAAGGACCAGTCTTGCCCTTCATCACCTTGAGCAGTCAAGACCTTTGTCTCTTTGCTTGAAGATGTGGTTCCAATTGTGTCCATGTCTTGACGGTTGAAGTTCGGAAATGGATTTCCATTACCTGTTTTCTTGGGCTTTACACATTCACGTTTTAAATTCCCCTTTTCACCACAGTTGAAGCAGGTGACTTTGGTTTTGTCAAAATCAAAAGTCGTATCTTTCGTGGCTACTAGATTCTGCCCCGTCTTCTTGACATACTTCTTAGCTCTTCTTACTGCACTTGCCAAGGCCCACAAAATGTCCATTCTCTCTAGCTCATTCTCATCAACTTACTTGTAATCTTCATCTGCAAGATGACAATTTCCAATCTTCTCGGCCACTAAACCATCATAGGATTGGACAACAGCAGCTAAAAGATCCATGTGCTCCTTTGGAACTTCCACTGTTATATTACCGAGATTCTCGGTCTTCAACTTTATAGTATTGGCTTCAGTCACTTGGGTAGTAGATGACCCTGACGTTTCTGATCCTGAAGCAGTGGTTTGGGAAGAAACCATGGAACTAGACACAAATGTTGTTTGTAGTGCTGCTCCTGAACCAGTTGGAGTGGGAACTGAATTGTAGAGTGAAGGATTCTGAATGTATGATCCTTTCTTCGACTTGTACTTCATTCTCAGTTCTTCCTCTCTTAATTTCAAGATGAAGTCATTTATGACCAACGTTGCAAGAATGTCGTTCTGTCCAAGGTTGGACATAAATGAATCCCATTTATCAGGCAAACCATCAGCAAAGCTTGACACTTTATCTTCCATTGACGTTGTTACACCATGAGTATGCAACTCACTCATCAGATGGTAGAACCTGTCAATAATATCATCTAAGCTTTCCTTTCCTATCGAAGAGAAGTTATCGAACTCCTTCTTGAGAGCCTTAGCCTTCAGAGCCTTCAACGTAATGTTTCCATCATACCTCTTCTCTAGAGCCTACCATAGCTTTTTGGCATGTTTGTTTCAGAAAACTGATGAAAGATGTCTTTCGGTATTGACTGAGTTAACACGACATAAACTTTCTTCTCAACATTGAAGAGTATCTTCTGAGCTTCACTCATTCCTCCCAAGTTAACTTGACTCCATTGGCACTGCCTGGTACCGTGTAACCAGTATTTATGGATGTCCAAAGATTGGGATCAACTCCATTTAGATAAATCTTGAACCACTTTTTCCATTGTGGATAATCATCTAACGTTATAAGCTTAGGCGGCTTATTATGATTACCAATCTCATTCTCCAGAAGCAGTAGATTCTGGAAGCGTGAGTCCTTCCCGGCAGAAAATACAGCAAATTGATCTTCCATTGCTGTAAACTTGTAATTTTGGAATAGGACAATTTCACTCGTGCTAATGGACTATGAGTATGGTTCACTCATGCGAATGAAGTGTGTGAATGAATTCAATCGTGCGTATGAACAAGGCGATTGGAATCAGGCGACTGAGTTGTTCAGTCGTGCGAATGAGGGATGCGATTGACTTCAGTCGTGCGAATGAAGTATACATATGAGTTCAATCGTGCCACTGGACCAATCGTGCGACTGAGGCTGTTGTTTTTTGTAAAATCGAAGATTTTGACACTTTGACACAAAAACGCGATTTTCCTAGACACCCTAATCTGCCGTATGACAAAAAACACAACTTTTAAGCATGCAAACGTCGAAAAAACCTTTAGAATCAACGTTGTGACTCTTTTGAATTAAAACGTGAGTTTTAACACCAAAACTAATCGAATCCACGCAAAATCAAGAGCCAAAGCTCTGATACCACTTGTCAGGACCGTGTACATACGGAATACTAACTGATAATGCGTGAAACCAGATCAAA
>BJCM01208334.1:0-10497 GCA_018326385.1 Flaveria bidentis
GTACTGAGGTGACGGTCGAGAGAGAGGATTTTTGTTGTAATTATTCTCTGTGATTTGTCAACTTTCATATATCAATACAAACAACATTTATGAGTAATTTTCTTGCTTGAATGTTCTCTGATTGTTTGTTTCTACCACTCAATCATTGACTTGATTATCATATTCGATTCTCACTAAGAATATCACTCTTCTCACGCACAGTCACACCGTGCACCCTACTGAAAAAAACTCAGGACGGCAAGTTCAGCGTGAAGGCTAAAGAAGGAATCTTTCTAGGATACAACTTTCCGAATAAGAGAGTTTACAACAACTCAACGGGTTAAGTAGAAGTGTGGTGTAATGTGGACGTTCAGAGATACACCATCCCTCCTGCTGGAAAAGGACCTGCATTCTTTTTCGATTATGATGGATTCTTCAAGTCCTTCAACGTACCTCTCTCCACTTCTGACGATGACTTAGCAACCAAAATGATGTATGATGTCTTAAACACACCATCACAAGACTCAACATCATCTGGTTCACAAGGTGAATCACCTAACCATTCAGGGGGGCACTCGAGGTTAGTGACTCCTCCTCTGACGATGAAGCCGTGGAGAATGATCAGAACAATCAGGAGCAACAGGTTTCTACTACTACAAGTCCACAAGCATCTGACATAGATGCCTCTGAGTCTTTGGAACCTTACCCTCCTACTGCCTCATATACAGAACCAAACGTTCATAATCTTGATTCTGAGGTAGTTGATCCCACCACTCCTGGATCACGCCTAAATGTCTATCATCCTCTGGACAATGTCATTGGGGATCTTAGATCAGGAGTTCAGACAAGAAATCAACTGTATTCAGCTTATTATGCCTCGGTAATGGAAAAATGATATCTTCACAATGGTGCATCCCGCTGTTTTGTGTCTCAGTTTGAGCCAAAATATGCCAGTGAAGCCCTAAATGATGAGGCATGGGTGAGTGCAATGCAAGAAGAACTTCTTTAGTTCAAGAAGTTAGGTGTATGGACACTGGTAGATAGACCTAAAGGTGCTAAGGTCATTGGCACCAAGTGGGTCTTGAAATGCAAGAAAGATGACCAAGGAGTCATAATCAGGAACAAAGCTCGACTTGTAGTTCAAGGATTTCGACAAGTCGAGCGAATTGATTACAATGAAGTATTTGCACCTATGGAAAGAATGGAAGCCATCTGTATCTTACTAGCCTATGCCTCTTACATGAAGATCAAAGTCTATCAACTAGATGTAAAGAGTGCATTTCTTCATGGTGAAATCCGGGAAACAGTGTATGTCAGTCAACCCGAAGGATTTGAGGATCCATATCATCGTGACAGAATTTACAAACTGGATAAGGCTCTCTACATGCTTCATCAAGCCCCGAGATCATGGTATGAAAAACTCTCAACTCACCTTGTGAAACACGGATTTAGCAGAGGTGTAATTGAATGTACATTGTTCATAAAAAAAGTATGGTGATCTGCTGCTTGTTCAAATTTATGTTGATGGCATAATCTTCGGTTCCAAGAACGAAGATTTATGTAAAGAATTTGAAGCAATAGTGAAGGCAGAGTTTGAAATGAGTGCCATGGGAGAGATGAAGTTCTTTCTCGGGTTATAGGTGGATCAAACACCAAAGGGATATTCTCAGTCATTTTGACATGGAGAATGCTTCCGCAGCTGGGACTCCACTTGCTACAAACCATGATGTAGAACCCGACGAGAATGGTGATCTGGTTGATGCCACCATATAGCGAGGAATGATTGGATCCCTCGTGTACCTCACTGCCTCAAGACCTCATATCATGTACGAGACATGTCTTTGTTCAAGATATCACGCGAAAACAAAAGTTAACCATCTTATAGGGGTCAAGAGGATATTTCGTTATCTGAAAGGTATACCAACACTTGGGTTATAGTATCCTGATGATGATTTTGAGGTTACCGCGTACAGTGACTCGGATTATGGCGGATGCAAGATGAACAACAAATCCATGTCAGCAGGTTGTCAATTCTTTAGGAGAAGATTTGTCACGTGGCTGTGTAAGAAGCAGACATCAGTTGCATTGTCAACTTGTGAAGCTGAATATGTCGATGCGTCAAGCTGTTGTTCTCAAATCATCTTGATTCAACAACAGATGCGGGACTACGGTTTGAAATTTTCTAACACCCCTATATTTGTTGATAATTATGCTGCAATAGCCGTTACTAAAAATGTTGTCCAACATCCTAAGACCAAACACATCGACATTAAATATCACTTTATACGTGATTGTTTCGAAAAGAATCTAATCGATGTTGTTAAAATAAATACGGAATTCCAAAGCGCTAACCTCTACACAAAAGCCTTTGATAAACCACGTTTTCTATATCTGTTAGAGGTTAACGGTGTTAAAAAGAAAAGTGATGTCATTCCAGAAGATGGACATGTTTAGTCTGATGCGTCGAGTCCATTTTTATTATATTTTATTCTATTTTATTTAATTAATTTTAGTGTTTTTATTTGTTCGCCTATTAAAATCCTAAAACGCAAAACCAGTTTTAGTTTTAGAATTTTAGGGGAGAATAGGTCAAGTTAAAAAGACCGAGGGAGGAGGACATGCTTGCTGATAGAAATGAGATCAGATCTATGAAACTGATTCAATGTCTATGGAAAATGATAGTACACAGGAACAAAACATTCGGGACTTTAAAAGATTAAATTGAATTAGATGAGAAATTCAAGGTATAAGTCTGAGAAGTTTGAGCAATATAAAAGGAAAAATGATAGTAAAACTGGCTACTATTAAGGTAATACAAAGACAGTAGATCTAGAGGTTGTTAGACCACTACAAGATGTGTCGGTAGATTCAACACAATAGATTATTAGACCTCATTGGTGAATTCAATGTAAACTAAGTTGTTCAACTGATTGTGGGTTCCCATCTTATCACTAGTTAACACATTCAGTTATTTCCAATAAGGGGTGACGAGCAAAAAAATGCCACAAATGTGTGCGGATGACCACAAAAAGAGCAAAGCATGAAAAAATTGAAAAATAAACGCAATCAAGCTAATAACCTATGTTGTTGGTGTGTTATGTGCAAAAAGAAAAAAATATGCTCTAACAAGAAGATAGGTTGTGTGCCTCTCTGCTGTGTGATGGCACTGACCTGAGGATAATCATAACCTAGATATTCTAGAGTTCATTGTTGTTTGCCGCCTCTCTGCTATACGGTGGCACTGACCTGAGGCTTGGCTTCTCTTTGAAAGCTCTAAGAATAGTTTCTTCTTGTCAAAATACCCGTAGACCGCTAAAAAATCTCCTGAGGAATGTTGATTACCATATAAGCATGGGATCCACAAATTTTGGTTGAAATAATTAAACTTAACATATCACCAATTTGTGTCAAAAGTCTGTGTATGGATTAAAGTGGACACGTATACTAGCAATCATCATGGCTGCAATTCTTGAAAGTCCAAATCAATGTGTGCATCCTATAGTACCAGTATGATTTCCTAAACTTCCTCATGACTCTTGATGAAAACAAGAATCTAGCATCAAAAGATTTTGGTAATATGTCCTGAATAATTTGAAATACCTGTATGATTCCATAATGAATCGTAACAGTTATGGTCATAATAACTTGAAGCTGTACTATTCTAGGAATAATTTTGTTAGATATCTATCTTAGGATTTCCACCTCACATAAAATCACAAAAACATGTTTAGTTTTGTCTTTTAATTTTAGTTCTTTTAATTTGTTTAACTTTTTAGTCAATTTAGGTTTATATGTCGGACTATGCCGTGGAATTCAATCTGGGATTTAATCACTTAAAATGGTCACATCTGAGGTGACCACACGTGTTTTAAATGTAAAACAGGTCACATCTGAGGTGACAAAGGGTTTTGTTTAAAAGGATCACGACTGAGGTGATCAAAGGTTTTCTAAGTTAAAATGATCATGGTTGAGATGATCGAGTGCTCAAAATGTTTATTCAAAATTAACAAGGGCTAAGTGGTGAAGTGCCATAAGGTTAAACTCGTAAGTATGAACCATTCGCATGACTGGGTATGGACTAGTCGTACGATTGAATCACACTTATGAACCATTCACCTGATTGGAGCATAAGTATGAACCATTCACATGATTGGCTCACAAGAATGAGCCATTCGCCTGAATGGGGTTGACCGAATGAGTCAGTCACCCGACTGAAACCCAGTCGGCCGACTGAAGTGACCGACTAAACCAATCGCCCGACTAAGCTCCAATCGCACTCTTGCAAAGTGCGAAAGGACCCAGTCGGCCGATTGAAAGAAAATTTAGTATAAATAGGGCTAAAGTAGGTCGCATTTGTTCATCACCCTTCAATCGCCCTAAAATCGCCCGATAGTGTTGTTACTCTGCCCAAATCTGATTAGATCATTTTCACTTGTCCATTGTGTCACTAACGAGTTCCTACATCTTCTACACGTAATAAGCGACCCTAATCGCACACAATGCATGGTGAAACAAAACCCTAACAAGCCGAATTAGTTTATAATTAATAAAGAAGTTTTAAGTAACAAGCAGACCAATTAAATGATGAAATTAGGTAAAATCAAAGGCATATATCAACTATAAACAAACCTGCGAGTCTAAAGAACATGAACACCATGTTAGATTGCAAATATTGACATAGAATCAGGATAAAGATGTCAAACAGAGAAGAATGCGACTGGTCACTAAGAATGGACTTCAATCGCACGATTGAAGTGGGCGGATGACTTAGTCGGCCGAATGAACAAGGCGTATAGGATCAGTCACCCGACTGAACCCTGTTGCAAGCTCAGTCGCCTGACTGAACTCACTCGCAGGCTCAGTCTCTCGAATGAACTCAGTCGCAGGCTCAGTCGCCCTATGGAACCCAATCGCATGCTAAGTTGCCCGTCTTAAGTCAGTCACATACCAAATCAACAGACTGAACTCAATCGTATGATCAATCGCACGATTGACCAAGACTGATCTCAAACAATTTTAAAGTGAAATGGTTTCTGTTGTGTGCTGATCTAATATGTATGTGTCTTGTGTTACAGATTCATGGCAGATCGGTGGATCATAAACACCAAGCACAATATCTGTGCTCACTTGGATGCCATCACTCGGAATGCTGCTGACTTTGCTGGTATTATAGCTTTCCTAAAGAGATCATGGATACACCAAGTGATATCTACACCTTGCACACCTTATAGGTCGATACAGTAGGCCTTCTGGGAAGGTGCTTCTGTTGACTGATCGACTGAGCCCTATGTTAGGTCTAGGATCAGTAGATCTACTCCAATTTGTATAGGCTTAGTACTTGAATTAATATTTGTAATAAATGGTTGTAATGCATTATTGTGTATGCATTATATATATAGGTTAACCCATTTATATGTGAGTTGATTTATGTATGGTTGCAGGTACAAACATTATTCTTGGTCAATTTCTGAAATTGACCAAGTGTAAGAAACATCTACAGATGAACATTTTGTTCTTCCGTAGATATGTTTCTTACAAGTAAAATTACATCCGAATATCTTCTACGGATGAACAACCAGATCTAAAGAACAAGTTTGCTTCGAAGAACAAGATTCCTACGGAAGAACAATTGCTTTGGAAGAACAAGTTTGCTTCGGAAGAACAAGATTCCTACGGAAGAACAATCAACTACGGAAGACAATATTCCTACGGAGTCCAAACACTTGCATTCAAACAATACAAGTGTTACAAGTCAACAAGTCAACAAGGCAGATATACGAATCCCAAGAAATCCGATGATTCCTTAACAGAAACAATTCTAATCCCAAGAGATCCGGTGTTTCCTATAACAGAAACATCATTTTCTATATTAATGGATTCTAGGTTTCGAATCATGGGGCTTTTGACGGCAACAACATTTGCAATACAACAATTCCACAAACAGAAAACATCACATCAAATCTCACAATCAAACACTAGCAGTCGTCGCATCATTCATCACAAAATTTAATATCATTCATTCATTATTTGTAATCATTCACATGTTTTAATGAAATACATATTATTCATTAATTGTGTTTCTTTTAGTGTGTTCTTAAATCTTTATTGATATTAAAACTTACTACTAAACAATTAAACCAAGCCAAGGTTGATTCCGCAAACATTGACTTGCCTATAACAGACACTGATAATTCCTGATTGCGATCCTTGGATTCACAGCTGGTATCAGAGCCAAGTGCTCATTGATTTAGATCGATTGATCTATCAGTGTTAGTTGTGTTTAATTGCTTTGAATTCTATAGATTTATTAGTTTTTACTGATTAGATCTATTGTCTTTAAAAGGGTTTTGTGTGAATCTTGTTTGTCGTTCAATAGTTGTCGGATAGATTAACTTGGATCTATATTCAAATCAATTGAATAGTTGATCCTGCTGATCATATTCATCAATTAACATCTCAGATCTTAACTAATCATGAGCAACTTTAGTGGATCATCTTACCAACCACAAAAATTGGAAACAAAAGCAGACTTCAAATCATGAAAAATCAAGTTCAGGAATCATGTAAATTATACAGATTCTGACTTATGGGTCTCTATAACAGAAGGTCCTTATATTCCACCCACCCTTGGGCCAGATTATAATGATAACAATCAACCCATAAGCACAAAAGATCTTTCACATGATGATATTAAGAAGGTTAAAGTTGATATCAAAGCATATAGCTTGCTTAGTATGGCTTTGCCAGAAGAAATATTGATCCGATGTGAAAATTATAAAGCAGCAAATTCCTTGTGGAAGATTCTTCATACACTTTGTGGAAGGGAGTGATGAAATCCGAAGCATTAGGAAGGACACCCTTCCTTCATAATATGAAACTTTTCATCATATTGAGGGTGAATCAATTCCTCAACAACTCCATAGGTTTATGCAACTTGTCACAGAAATGAACATTCTGGAGTTGAAATACACAAATAAGGAATTGAACAAGAAAATGCTCCATACTTTACTAGAAAGTTGGAAGCAAATTGTATCTATGTTCAAGAATACAATAGATCTCAAAGCAGTCGGACTAGACACTCTAGTGGCTAAAGTTGAGGCTCTTGAAGTAGATGAGAAATCAAGAAATAAGAGTATAAGAACTCATGTATCACAATATCACTTCAAAGAAACAAGAAGTGCTGGAAGTGCTTTCATGTCCAGTATTGATGGTGATAACTCTTTTACTTTGAGTGAAGATAAAGAGGAAGTAAGTTTCTATGCTTCAAAACCTCCTAAGAAATCTTCTCAAAGTAAGTCAAGAAAAGAGAAAGAAAGATCTGATGATCAAAGAGACAAATTATCTGAAAAACCATCATCCAAGAATCAATCAGAGTCTATCATTATCATTCTAGACTCTGAGGAACAAATGGCAGCTTTTGCAGCCTTCAGTTCAAGCTTTCAAGCTTACCAAGGAAGTACATTGCCCACTGCCAACATGTGCCAACAAGATTTAGAAGAACTACCTCTGGATGTAGTGGAGGAAATGGATCTACAATGGCAAATGGCAATGATTGCATATAGAGCCAAACAATATCCGAGAAGAAACAAGAATTTGGCTGCTGCAAGTAAATCATCACGTATAGGAGTTGATAAGTTATTGGTAAGATGCTTCAAGTGCAATCTCTATGGACACTTTTCTAGAGAATGCAATCAAAAAAATTCTGACATAACACAACATCAGAATCATCAGGCCAAACAACCCTCATCAACTCAAAGATGTTTTAGACAGCTACAAATGACCAACTCATCTCCACTAGCCACCAATTCACCAGTAGAAACTAGCAACTCTAAAGACTCTGGGTTGATCATTCTTCAAGATGGAACCTGTGACTGGAGTGTCTATGAGAAGGAAGTCTTAAGGAAAAAAATCAAGCTCTAATTGCTCACATGGAAAAAAAGGTTCCATCCATGGTTAGTGAGGTAAGAGACAGGTTATGTTCATCAATATGTGTTGAGGTAGTAGAAAGATATAGAGTCCATGCGCAACAATTAGCTGATAAAGTTAAAGAAACAATGATTTGGAATGAATCTCATGTAAGAGAACATAAACTATATCAAATTAAAATTAACTCCTTACAAAAGGATTTAAACAAAATTGTTTCTGAAAATTAAAGCTTGAAAGCACAAGTTGAGCATCTCACCACTTCATTAACCAAATCCATGGCTGATCGTGCATCAACTGAAGTGAAACTTCAGAAGTTTCAGCTCTCATCTCATCAGTATGAGAAATTACTAAATTCTCATATTGAATCAAAGAAAAGGTCTGGGTTGGGATACAATGTTGTGGCACCTCCAGTTAACAATAACTATGTTTCTTTGCCTGAATCAATGAAAAATAATCTGTCAAAACATTTTATGCCTAGCACCAATATAGGAACTAGCTCAAATCAACAAAACATTGATAATGAGGTGAATGAAACTGAGTCTTTTGAATTAGAAAAGATTAATTAATTTAATTCAGAATTCAACTTAGATGAGTGGGATGACTTGGATGATTCTGATGAACATGATGTTGATCTTTCAAATAAGGGTAAGAATGTTGTGTTTGAAACAAATATTTCAAAAGTGCTTGAAGAAACAAAGTTGCCATACCCTCCTAAACAAAGAAACATGCTGAAAACCATTTGCAAGAGAATAGCTCAGTTGAATGAAGGTCTTCAAGAACTAAATCAGCGACAAGCCTCCTCCAATAAATTAAATGAGAAATCTGCTTCTACTGAGGAAAGAGAGAAATCCATGGAAAAAGGAAAGAAAAAGACATCAGCAGATCATCAACGGAAAAAGAACCTCTTTCCTGTACTAGATCTACGGAAAAAGAAAACTTCAGTAGAAGTTAATGATGTTTCAGTAGATGATCTACGGAAGAGAAATTTAGTAACAATCAATCAAAAGATGCATAAAGTGGAAAAAGAAGAAGCAGATCCAAAGCTGAAGAAGAAAGAACAACATCAAAAGTTAGCAAACCATAAGAATGATTCTGAGAAAGAATTAGATGAAAAGTATGTTGGGTTTTGTCACATGTAAAACTAGCTAGTTTAACCATTTAAACTAGAAAAACGTAGCGGAAAAAGGAGTTTAACATATGGTTTATAATCTGAAAATTTTTGCCATTATTAAACTACAAACAAAACCCAAGAACAAGGATCAAATGTATGTGAAATAACATGCTATCAAACAACACAAAACAACCATAGGGTGTTAATAGATAACAACCTTTCTTGTGCAAATGTTGTAGATGTATGAGATGAATATGAAGATGTTGTTGAATGTCTAGCCCTCAAGAGAGAGAACCTCAAGTTGTGATACCCACAAGTTCTTACAAAAACCTTGCAAGTTAGGATGCTCAACACCAAAGAATTCACTTTGTAGCTCCTCAATAATCCGAAAATTTCAGCTTTTCTCCTTGCAAAATCCGAATTTTCAGCCACACTTTGAGAGAGTTCTTGCTTGAGTTGCTTAGAGAGAAGTGTGTGTGAGAGAAAGGTGAAATGATGGAAGATTGTTCTAGTGGGAAAGACTTGAAAAAGCCAAGACAAAAGGGAGTCCAAAGGCCCCATATGGGTGGCCGAAATACCCATCCAAAATGGGTTTCCCTCCCATTTAGTTTTATAAAAAAAAGGTTACTTTCTTACCCTTTATTTTATAAAATTAAAACCTCTTTTAATTATATAACAATAACACACTTTTATTTGTTATTATTTAACCAACTTAAATAATGAAACAAACAATTTCTCATGAACAAATTATCCACATAATAGTGTTCTTTTACAAAAGCAATGTTTTTGAAAAACCCATTTTCTAAATTGGTGTTGGTATTTATTTGTTTGATCTTATCAACAAATAAATAATAATTGGTGTTTGTATAGCTTGTTATCAGGTATGACCCGACTTGGATCATAACGTACTAACCACATCAATCTTGTATGTGTCTTGGGCATATAAGGTCCAACAATCTCCCACTTGCATAAGATTCATAGAAGATTGATGCAAGCAGTAAATACCGCCTAACAACGGTTTACTACCCTTAATACGTATGACTAAGTGCCATTCAATAATATCATCTCCTTCAAGTACCATACTTGAAATGATTTACTTGAATCAATCATTTTTCCTTCATACTTGTTCCAACATTCAATAATATCATCTCTATATTTGTCCATATGAATATCTACCAATCCAAGTTTATAATAGCATTACCTTCATACTTGTTCCCACAAGCATGAACAACTATGGACATTCTGAGTAAATAATTTACTCATGGATTTTAAACATACAAAATAGGAATATTAGTTGAATCATCATAACTGAATAATCCATTCAAGTAATAAAGGGTTACAATATCTTATTACAGAAATTAAAGATCAAATCCAGTCACTAGAATATTGAAGCCCCATGGCACAAGCATGAATTTCATGCTTCGCCTTTTCAAGAAGCTTCGTGAGTGGATCCGCAATGTTTTGATCCGTGTGAACTTTGC
>BJCM01208335.1:0-17175 GCA_018326385.1 Flaveria bidentis
GACTGGTGGTGGTGTGGTGGTGGTTTGATGGTGGTATGGTGGTGGTTTGGTGGTGTTGCGGTGGTGGTGCGCGATGAAACTCGACTAAGGTGACTAATTTGAGTTAAAGAAACCTTGACTTATTGTGACTTGAAGCTTTAATTTTGAAAACTCATTTTGACCTATGTTTATTTATTTCCAAATAAGTTTTTAACTCATCTTAACCCCCTTGTGTTTTTTATTCATTCCATCCTAACCCATCTCTATTTTTAAAACACTCATTATGATCTAAAATCACATTCATGGACTTCTTTTGCCACATCTAATCGTATATGTTGGCAGATCTAACCCAAAAAGTCAGGGGCATCCCAAATAAAAGGTTTTGTACGGTACATTAATTTAATAAAAAAATTTCTACGGTACATTCATTCAATATTAAGATTTTCTATAGCAAATAATAACTTGTTTAGAGTAAGACATCATCTTCAGTGATGTACCCAGAAATTTTTACACAGCACGTAAAGTTTTAAGGGTCGGTCCTCTATCACTAATTATAAATCTTTTTGATATGGTCTGCATGTCGTGCCTGATTTGATATGGTCCGATTCAGGTCAGGCCAAATCACACAAGAAGACAAAAAATCAAACTAAAACAAATAGCATTCAACACTAGGGGTGTAAATGGGACAAGCGAAGTCGTAAGTTACTCGGGGTGGGTTCATCAATATCTTTGATCTATCCGAGCTTAAACAAGCTTGAGCTTATATTACTTATCATTTAATAAACTAGCTTAAATCAGAACTTCACGTATCGATCCCTCTCAGAATGAAATTTTTTGTATGATTATTACTATATTAAATATATTATATAGAAAATTTTTTATTATATAAAAATTTGTGATAAAAATAATTACATTATAAACAAGGGATATTAAGCCGAGCTTGAGTTTGAAAAATTCAAAAATAAAAAGCCTCGGGTAATAAATTAAAAGTTTACACAAGACGAGCTCGAACCTTACAATTAACATTATACATCAGTCTAGCTCAATCCCAAGATCAAACTCTCATATGTCAAAACAATGTTTGGCTCAACAGGACTTGTCTACATCCTTATTTAACAGTAATAGGAACATTCAAATAATCAAGTATTCAAGCAATCAATCCATTAAATAAATCAAAAAATCTAATCTAACAATCTATTAATCACTAATTTAATAACTAATCTATCAAATAATTAACTAATAAGATAAATTACTTAGTTATTCAAACTAATATTTTTATATATGTTATATATTTTTTGAGATCGTTTAATAATAATTCGGTTGGTCTCAAACTTTATAAGGGGTCGTATAAACCTCCTTTTGAGGGTTGGGCTTTTAATCTTATATAAAATTGAGCTTTTTAAATTTTAAAGGTATTCTAATTTTGGCTCAGGGTATCCCGAGACATACAAGGGTAAGAAAACAAGTTTGCATTTCGAAATGAGAGTTCAGGGGTAGTTTAGGGATAGCCGGGGGCTACCCCTATGCTTTTAATAAGTCTGCCTTTTGGTGTTTTGAATTTTAGTTTAGAAAAAAACATAATAGAAGTTTGTAAAACTATTATAAGAATAAAAAAATATTAAATGAATGCGTCAGATGTAAAATAACACCCCGTCGCATTGTGCGGGCACCCTTTGTGACGACCCTAAAAATAAGGTTAGGCAAAATTAATCTATGAACGAATTCACTTATATGTTTGACTAACCCTATATATATTATATGTGTGTATATATGTTGCACGTATGCATTGTTACATGCATGGTTGCATGCATGCACAAATTTTTACGTATGCATGTATCTATATTCATAAGTTTTAGATACCAAACACGATATGATCAAATGTTATAACTTTGTAACATCAAATCATTCACCAAATGATACAAAAACACAACCCAACCAAACATCACAATACAAGTTAACATCAAAGAAACTTACATTAAAACAAAACTAAGCAAACCTCATATACTTAAACCTCAAACCTAAGAATCGTTTAAACTTAAGACTCGGTTCATTAGAGTCTTAAACCATTTGATTAATAACCTAAACTTTAGTTAAGCTCTCCATTAATAACCAATGACTCACCACCTCTCTTTGTTTGACACCTATATCCATCATGCCACCAAGCTAGACCAAAACCCGCCACCTAGCACCTTAAGAACCGACTAACCCAGCCTATAATCTCCACATCACACCCTAATCATAGAGTTCATAATTACCAACTCCACTACAACATGCAGCTCTCGGCCGATGGATAGCACACACAAACCACAACCATTCGGTCGCCTCTCAACTGCATACCATCACCACTCTCTCATCTTTCGGTTAACACCATAACCGAACACCACCAACTTCACTACTCTCGATCACCACTATAACATCACCATAATCCAACACCATCATCTTCCAAACCAACTTTTGCAAGAAGCTTACGACCTTGGAAGCCCAAGACATCCACACAAGTTGGAGAACCGGAGAAAGAAGCTACCATCAGCTATCATCACCCTCTCCTTCTGTCAAAATCAAGGTTTTATTCCTTAAATTATAACTAGTTAAGATTACAAAGACTATATATGTGTTTAAATGAACACATATGACTAACCCTTATGATTTAACATTCAAGATCTTCATGAATCTTACAAATACATCAACCCTATTTAAAAAGCAGTAAGGAAGATTTTATAAGTCTTAAAGAAATAAATAAATAAAAATAACTAAAAGATATATAAAAGAAATTATCAATTAAGGGTTAAAATTTTATGTGCAACTTGTTAAATTCATTTATTATGTAATTGACTATGATTGTGAGAACAAACATTGGAAATATATTTAGTATATTAAGAAATATAGTTCTGCAAATTTTGATGCCATTTCAATAAGTAAAATAATTTATATAAATTATTTAAGTATTTGAAAGAAAATTTTATGCCGGAAGAACTTAACCTGGAAAGTAGTTGAAAAATTATAGGTTCTCTTATGATTTGTGAGTTTTAAAGAAAAGGTTTCGTGACCTAATTCGAAGCTATGAATGAGTTATGAATTTTGAAATTTCTTCCATATGAAAATCAGGAAAAATACTTTAACTTTGAGACAAATTATGAGAAAATTACAGAAAATATAAAAATTTGAAAAGAACAGCCTGTATGAAAATAGAAACTTTTGGACATATTCTGATATTTTTACTAAATATTAGTAAAATGATAAAAATCATAAAAATTGACTCTTCCATGATTTGGGATTTGGGAAAATTTTGAGAATATATAAACATTATGTCAAATATTCTGATCAAATTTTAGAATTTTTAGAAACCCGAAGGTATTTTTATCAATTTATTTGATTATTCCAAAAATTATAAAAAATAAACTATAAATAATTAAAATATGAAATATGAGTATATTATGCCTGATTTTCCTACCCATTTATTGTAACAATTTTATGATATATGAGGTGCTGAAAATTTTAAAGAAAATATTTATGTTTTCTAAACTATAAATATTTTGTTTATAGGTGATTTCTTGGAATAAAGGTGAGATTCATAGCCCCATTTTTATTTTTATAAACTTTTAGGGGAAAAATTATACTATTGATTTTATGATTGATGCAATTTTTAAGATATACTATCATTTATGTTACAACCATTAATTCGGATGTGGAACCGTTGGATAATATAGGTAGCGCTACTTAGGAAAAATTATTTTCTGCACCAACAGGATGAGTGTTGTGATGCTATATTATCTGATTTATGAATTATGTTATGACAGTATGGATGATATAATTATTAAGTAAAGTTTGGTTGTATATGATGCATTAATAATATTTTGTTTAAGATAAACCTGTGAACTCACTAACTTTATGTTAACTATTTTGAGTATGCTTTTTTAGGAAAATTATCATGAGTAACAACATTATGTTTTCTTTTGATGTTTATAATGGCTGGAGAGAAGTCATGGGAAAAGTCTGTGTTAATCTAACTATTAACATGTATGATCTCAGCATATCGGTGGACGCGCATTTCCATCGTTACTGAAGATGTAGCAATTAGATAATATGTTTGTAATAGGGTTATAATTAGATCAAATTTTGACTATTATGATTTGATGTAATCCTAACTTTAATATTATCTTATGAATTAAGTTATGTATATTTGTTCTGCTATGCTATCTGATAAGCTTTGTTAATCAATGAGTTTTGTACAAACAAGTCACACCCAAATTAGCATCTCACGCTTCCGCCGGGATGTGACAGGTTGGTATCAGAGCCATTGGTTATATGGAACTAGGTATTATAAAACACCTAGACTATAACCATAAGCTCATATTATAAATTTGTATGTTATGTGTATACGTGAACTTTTGTGATTTATTAATATTCTAACATTATTATTTGGTAAATCTAAAGGTAAAATTTTATTTATACATAAGAAAATAAATGACTAACTAATTTTGCTCGAAATTATGAAAAGACTTTTTGCAGCTATGACCCCTGATAGTTATCACTGTGAGATTGACCAATCTGAATCTTCAGACCATAGCAATTATAAAGAAATAACATTTGAACCCGAACCTCAGCAAGTCATGGAAACTCCTCAAATTAAAATTGAAAATAACCATAAGCCAAAATTTTATGTCCGACGTGCACTAGTAATAGTAGGAGAATATACGATTAAAACCCCCAGGAAAAAGGTACGACATGGAAACAGGTTCACGGCAAGCAAGATAAGGATGCAGAAATACAAAATGCTGACTCTTCCAAGAAGGAGGAAAGAGAAGCAAAAGACAAAAGATGAATGAAGATCAAATAATAACAGTCTAACAGACTCTTAAAAGGCTTAAGAAAATTCAACAAGAAATTAGGAGTATTCAGAAGGATGTTAAAGAATTGAAGACACCCAAAAAAAACATATTTTCAAGGATATGGAAATGGGTTCATGGAAATTAGAATTACTTTCTAACTTTAACATGCAAAAATCCTTAATAAAAACTTATTTGCCATATATCTTTTATGTTTGGAATTATTGTTTGTTATGTATTAGCTAAGATACTATTAAGAATTTAAAATCCTTTTAATATTGACTACAATTACCTATAGAAAATCATGCCGCCAAGAAGAAACACACAGCCCGTAAGAAGAACGGCGCGAGTTGGACGACTTAGAACCAGGCTCGGAGAAGAAACTCCTGTAAACACAACCACCACTAAAGATGATAGAATCTCACGACTAGTAACACAGCAAATAGAAGCTGCTATACCCACACTAGTAACCCAACTCCTACAAAACCTAAACCTTGGAACTGCAACACCAGGTAACGAAATACCCGTCAACGACACTATGAGAGGACAACTAGAAGACGGAACTATAACTGAAAAAGGATGCTCCTATAAAGCTTTTATGTCATGTAGACCCCGGGAATTTGATGGTAAAGGAGAAGCTGTACAAACCCTACGTTGTTTAGACGAGATGGAATCAACTTTGGAAATCAGTAATTCTGCCAACAACAACAAAACCTTGTTTGCTTCACATTCACTAAAGGGAGAAGCACAATCCTAGTGGAAAATGGAAATGCACACTAAAGGTAGGCATGTTATGAATGGAATAAGTTGGGATGAATTTAGAGGGTTAGTAATAGAAAAATATTGTCCCTACAATGAAATAGAAAAGTTAGAAACTAAATTTTTAACACTAGAAATGAAAGGGGCAGCACATCGAGAGTACACAGACATATATAATGAACTCTCAAGGCTAGTACCACACTTAGTAACCACAGAAGAAAAAAGAATAGGAAGATATATTTGGGGATTAGTACCACAAATAAGAGGGCTAGTGAAATCTGCTATGCCTAAAACTTTCCAAGATGTCGTAAGCCTATCAGGAAGCTTGACTGACGAAATGATAAGAAACAGATCTTTAAGTAACCTTAGATCAGGAGAGAAGAGGAAATGGAGTGATGATAACTCAGGAGGAAAGTTTAGAGGAAATTCCCAGAAAAGGATAGCCCGACAACCCACCCAAAACTTTTTAGGGATGACACGGGAAAAGAAACCACAAACCACAAACCAGCCATGATGCAGTACCTGTCAGAGATATCATCAAGGTAATTGCGCAATGGTAATCTGTTACAATTGCAAGAAAAAGGGACATATATCCCAAGACTGTAAGAGCCCCACTAACCCAAAACCAGTTTGCTATCAATGTGGAAATGAAGACCACTTTCGAAACAAATGTCCACAACTGAAGGGTACGGCTCCGGTCAACCAAAGCAACCCTCGAGGAAGAGCTTTTATAATACAAGCTGAAGAAGCTCAACACGAACCAGAGGTTGTAACGGGTACGTTTTCTATAAACAATCAGTAAGCTACCGTACTATTTGATAAGGGAGCAACCCGTAGTTTTGTTTCAAACACATTTAGACCACTACTTAAGCTAACCTCAGAAAAGTTAAATAAAAAATATATGATAGAATTAGCTGATGGTAAGATAATTGAAGCATGTGAAATTATTCATAATTGCACTATAAATTTAGGTGAATATTGTTTTCATATAGATCTGATTCCTATTGATCTAGGAGGATTTGATACTGTTGTGGGAATGGATTGGTTAAGTAAAAATCAGGCTGAGATAGTATGTGGCAAGAAAATGATAAGAATTCCTCTGACTAATAGAACACTATGTGTATATGGTGAGAAACCTAGAGGTGGCATGAAGATAATTTCCTGTAAGAATGCACAAAAATATTTAAGACAAAAATGCTTAGCTTTCCTAGCTCATATTATTGACAACCAAGTAGATAAAGAAAGCCTAGAAAGTGTTTCTATCGTTAATGAATATCCTGATATATTTCCTGATGAATTACCTGGTTTACCTCCCCATCGTCAAGTAGAATTCAAAATAGAATTAGTACCAGGAACCGCTCCTATAGCTAAAGCACCATATCGTTTAGCACCAACAGAAATGAAGGAATTGATGAATCAATTACAGGAACTCTTGGACAAAGGATTTATACGCCCTAGTGTATCACCGTGGAGTGCACCAATTCTGTTTGTTAAAAAGAAAGACGGAACTTTCAGGATGTGTATAGACTATAGGGAACTCAATAAAGTGATTATAAAGAATAGATATCCCTTACCCAGGATAGGTGATTTATTTGATCAACTACAATGGTCTAGTTACTTTCCAAAAATTGATTTGAGATTAGGATATCACCAACTAAGAATTCAAAATGAAGACATATCAAAAACTGCATTCAGAACTAGATATGGTCATTACGAATTTCTTGTAATGCCATTTGGGTTAACTAATGCTCCTGCAGCATTTATGGACTTAATGAATAGGATATGCAAACCATACTTAGATAAATTTGTCATAGTCTTCATAGATTACATTCTAATCTATTCTAAAAGTAAGAAAGATCATGAAAGGCACTTAAAAATGACTTTGGAGTTGTTACAAAAAGAGAAACTGTATGCAAATTTTTCAAAGTGTGAATTTTGGAAAAGGGAAGTACAATTCTTAGGGCATGTAGTTAATCAACAAGGGATACAGATTGATCCAACAAAAATAGAAGCTGTTAAGAAATGGGAAGATTCAAAGACACCAACAGAGGTACGTTAATTTTTAGGATTGGCAGGATATTATAGGAGATTCATAGAAAATTTCTCAAGAATAGCTTAACCACTCACAGAATTTACTCAAAAAGACAGACCCTATGTTTGGGAAGAAAAGCAAAAGGCTGCATTTGAATTATTAAAAACTAAATTATGCAGTGCCCTTATCTTAGCATTACCAGAAGGGACATACGAATTTATTGTATATTGTGATGCCTCACGTCAAGGATTTGGATGTGTTCTAATGCAAAGGAATAAAGTAATAGCTTATGCCTCTAGACAACTTAGGGGTAGTGAAAGGAATTATACTACTCATGATTTGGAATTAGGAGCATTAGGATTTGCACTTAAAATCTGGAGACATTACCTGTATGGAACAAAATGTACAATATATACAGATCATAAAAGCTTACAATATATATTTGATCAATAAAATGTTGAATATGAGACAAAGGAGATGGGTAGAATTACTAAGTGATTATGATTGTGAAATCAAGTATCATCCAGGAAAGGCAAATGTAGTAGTTGATGCTTTAAGTAGAAAAGAAAGAACAAAAGCATTACGAGTACGTGCCATGAGAATGGAATTATGTTCTGAATTGATAAGTCAAATTCGGGACGCTCAGCAAAAAGTTAAGCTAATCATAAAAGGGCAAATAAAAGATTTGGAAGAAGATACCAATAGAATTCTGAAATTCAAAGGAAGAACTTGGATACCAAATGATGTTGTACTTTGAAAAATTATCCTACAAGAAGCACATAAATCAAGGTATTCTGTACATCCAGAAAATAACAAGATGTACAAAGATATGAAAGGTCAATACTGGTGGCCAGGTATGAAGAAATCGATTGGAAAATTTGTAGGTAAATATGATATTTGTTCAAGAGTAAAAGCTGAATACCAAAAACCCTCTGGATACTTGCAACAGCCGGAAATTCCAGAATGGAAACGAGATCAAATAACCATGGATTTCTTAACCAAACTACCAAGAACTTCAAACGGATATGACACTATTTGGGTTATAGTGGATAGGTTAACAAAATCAGCACATTTTCTACCAATCAGGGAAGATTATAAAATGGAGAAATTGGCAAGAATTTACATAAAAGAAGTTGTATCCAGACATGGAATACCCATTTCAATTATATCAGACAAAGATAGTAGATTCACCTCCAGATTCTGGCAAACGTTACAAAAAGCTTTAGGGACTCAGGTAAATCTGAGTACAGCTTATCATCCACAGACAGATGGTCAAAGTGAGAAGACAATTCAAACTTTGGAAGATATGTTACGAGCTTATGCATTAGATTTTGGTGGAAATTGGGATACACATCTTCCCTTAGTAGAATTTTCCTATAATAATAGTTATCATTCAAGTATTGGAACAACCCCATTTGAAGCTTTGTATGGAAGAAAATGTAGATCACCCCTATGTTGGAATGAGATAGGAGACAGACAAATTACAAGTCCTAAACTGATACAGGAAACATCAGATAAGATTCTTGAAATTAAAAATAGATTGAAAGCTGCCAGGGATCGACAGAAAAGTTATGCCAATAAAAGAAGAAAACCTTTGGAATTTCGGATTGGAGATAAGGTCTATTTAAAGGTATCGCCCACAAAAGGCATAGTTCGATTTGAAAGGAGAAATAAGTTAAATCCTAGATATATTGGCCCATTTGAAATCACAAATAGAATTGGCTCAGTAGCATATAAGTTAGATCTGCCTCCAGAGTTAAGTGAAGTGCACAACATATTTCATGTGTCTAATCTAAAGAAATGTCTAGCAGATGAGACATTAAAAGTTCCAGTTCAAGAGATAAAAGTAGACAAGAAACTTCATTTTATGGAAGAACCAATAGCTATATTAGATAAAGAAGTGAAAAGGTTACGGAGAAGTACAATTACCTTAGTAAAAGTCAAGTGGAATGCTAAAAGAGGTCCAGAATATACTTGGGAAAGAGAAGATAAAATTGTGAGAAAGTATCCCCATTTATTTGAAGTCAGTAATCAGATAAGTTCTTCTCAACTATAGATATTATTCTCTAACAAATTTTGGGACGAAATTATTTTTACGGGGGGAGAATGTGACGACCCTAAAAATAAGGTTAGGAAAAATTAATCTATGAACGAATTCACTTATATGTTTGACTAACCCTATATATATTATATGTGTTTATGTGTATATATATGTTGCACATATGCATGGTTACATGCATGCACAAATTTTTATGTATGCATGTAGCTATATTCATAAGTTTTAGATACCAAACACGATATGATCAAATATTGCAACTTTGTAACATCAAATCATTCACCAAATGATATAAAAACACAACCCAACCAAACATCATAATACAAGTTAACATCAAAGAAACTTACATCAAAACAAAACTAAGCAAACCTCATATACTTAAACCTCAAACCTAAGAATCATTTAAACTTAAGACTCGGTTCATTAGAGTCTTAAACCATCCAATTAATCTCCTAAACTTTAGTTAAGCTCTCCATTAATAACCAATGACTCACTACCTCTCTTTCTTAACACCTATATCCATCATGCCACCAAGCTAGACCAAAACCCGCCACCTAGCACCTTAAGAACCGACTAACCCAGCCTATAATCTCCACATCACACCCTAAGCATAGAGTTCATAATTACCAACTCCATTACATCATGCAGCTCTCGGCCGATGGATAGCACACACAAACCACAACCATTCGGTCGCCTCTCAACCGCATACCATCACCACTCTCTCATCTTTCGGTTAACACCATAACCGAACACCACCAACTTCACTACTCTCGATCACCACTATAATATCACCATAATCCAACACCATCATCTTCCAAACCAACTTTTGCAAGAAGCTTACGACCTTGGAAGCCCAAGACATCCACACAAGTTGGAGAACCGGAGAAAGAAGCTACCATCAGTTATCATCACCCTTTCCTTCTGTCAAAATCAAGGTTTTATTCCTTAAATCATAACTAGTTAAGATTACAAAGGCTATATATGTGTTTAAATGAACATATATGACTAACCCTTATGATTTAACATTCAAGATCTTCATGAATCTTACAAATACATCAACCCTATTTAAAAAGCAGTAAGGAAGATTTTATAAGTCTAAAAGGAATAAATAAATAAAAATAACTAAAAGATATATAAAAGAAATTATCAATTAAGGTTAACATTTTATGTGCAACTTGTTAAATTCAGTTTATAATGTAATTGACTATGATTGTGGGAACAAACATTGAAAATATGTTTAGCTAGTTCTGCAAATTTTGATGCATTTCTATAAGTAAAACAATTTATGTAAATTATATAAGTATTTGAAAGAAAAATTAATGCCTAAAGAACTAAACCTATAAAGTAGTTGAGAAAATTATAGGTTGACTCTTATGATTTATTAGATTTACAGAAAAAGTTTCGTGACTTAATTCGAAGGTATGAATGAGTTATGAATTTTGAAAGTTTCTGCCATATGAAAATCGGGAAAAATACTTTAACTTTGACATAAATTATGAGAAAAGTACAAAACATATAAAAGTTTGAATAGAATAGCCTGTATGAAAATAGGAATTTTCGGACATATTTTGATATTTTTACTAAATATTAGTAAAATGATAAAAATCATAAAAATTGACTCTGCCAGGATTTGGGAAATTTTTGAGAATTTATAAACATTGTGCCAAATATTCTGATCAAATTTGAGAGTTTTTAGAAACCCGAAGTTATTTTTAACAATTTATTTGAAATTCCAAAAAGTATAAAAATAAACTGTAAATAATTAAAATATGAAATATGAGTATGTTATGCATGATTTTCTTACTCATTTATTGTAATAATTTTATGATATATGAGATGCTGAAAATTTTGAAGAAAATATTTATGTTTTCTAAACTATAAATATTTTGTTTATAGGTGATTTCTTGGAATAAAGGTGAGATTCATAGCCCCATTTTTATTTTTATAAACTTTTGGGGGAAAAAATATACTATTGATTTTATGATTGATGCAATTTTTAAGATATACTGTCATTTATGTTACAACCATTAATTCGGATGTGGAACCGTTGGATAATATAGGTAGCACTACTTAGGAAAAATTATTTCCTACACCAACATGATGAGTGTTGTGATGCTATATTTATGTTATGACAGTATGGATGATCAATTATTAAGTAAGGTTTGATTGCATATGATGCATCAATAATATTTTGTTTAAGATAAACTTGTGAACTCACAAACTTTATATTGACTATTTTGAGTATGTTTTTTTAGGAAAATTACCATGAGTAACAACATTATGTTTTCTTTTGATGTTTACAATGACTGGGGAGAAATCATAGGAAAAGTCTGTGTTAATCTAATTGTTAACATGTATGATCTCAGCATATCGGTGGACGCACACTTCCATCGTTACTGAAGATGTAACAGTTAGATAATATGTTTGTAATAGGGTTATAATTAGATCAAATTTTGACTATTATGATTTGATGTAATCCTAACTTTAATATTATCTTATGAATTAAGTTATGTATATTTGTTCTGCTGTGCTATCTGATAAGATCTGTTAATCAATGAGTTTTGTACAAACAAGTCACACCCAAATTAGCATCTCACGCTTCGGCCGGAATGTGACACTCTTCTAGTTCATAAAAGCATGTATGAAGGTGTTGGTGATTCGACCCAAACAATTTAATTGATTTATTCTAACTAGTACTAAAAATGACATGTACCCGACCTATAGCTAATATTTGTAAAATAAAAAGCCAAAGTACAATGATCAAACAGTTAACAATGAATGTTAAAACAATATAATTACTCGAAGTACCTCAAGGTGCTTGTTTTGCAGTAAAAAAATTGTGTACTTAGAAGAACAACAAGAATATGAGTGTATGTATGAATGGTTTGTTTTACTTCACCGTGTGCAAGCTGGAGCTTTACTTTGTTCTTTGCTGTTCAAATTCATCTCACTTTATAGTCTGATCTAAAGCAAGTTGGAGCGTTGATAATGTTTTGTCAATCTCCAAAAAGGTTTCGTAACAACAATTTTCTAGCCAAAATCATCCATGCAAATCAGAATGATAAAAACTATATTATTCAAACTAAAGCTTAAAATTTTATTAATCTCAATTAGCACATCCACTGCACTTGTAAAAGTTATTGGAGCCTTCAGAACACTACGTGAACCAATCATGAATTAAATGATCATTAACATATCATCATCATAATAATAGATATTGCATCTCGACCGAAACCAAATTCAATAAGCATAGATGAAGTAACACCTGAAATTGGAGCAACAAATAATCTGATCTAGATAATTTATTAAATAAACTTAATCAGAAGTTAATAAATAAGAAAACACGGGTGTACTTAGTTTACTCAACAATGGCGGTTGCCTGGAGATGGCCAAGTGCAAATCTCATTTTTAGTTGTGAACAATGAGAACATCTCTAACCAGCCTTTGTGTTTCAAAACCTCCTATACCTTTTTGGCTATTGAAAAGCCCTTTAAAATTAAGATGCAGATGTATTTTCAGTGGTTTTTGGTACATAATTGAAAATATGATATATGAAAAGTGTAAATGCATATAAATGTCATTGAACCATTGGAGAAGTTTTGTTTAAGCTGCTTAACCATAGCAACTATTATGGAGGGCTGACCAATTAACTATGCACTTGAGTTCATTCATGCTGAAGCCAGATCAAAACTAAAGTGTAAAATGGCCGCTATACCCTTCCATTCAACTTTAAGTTTCATAAATCAATAAGGTAACCTATCTTTTTTCAATATTTCAACCACCAAAGATTTAATGTAGATGATCGAGAGTACCTGTAACTTTTGACCCTGCAACATCTAAACTTCAAGAACATCAAAAGACCTGCAGATCATTAAAAATAACTAAAATCTTTCACCACCTTGCTTAGCAAAAGCTTTTGCAAAAGCTTCTACACATTTATTGTTGTGTCCTCCTTCTTCCATACAAATTCAAACCATTTTGATGCTATGAAAACAAAAATGAAAAAGAAACAGAAA
The DNA here is from genome assembly GCA_018326385.1 of Flaveria bidentis. Lineage (NCBI taxonomy): Eukaryota > Viridiplantae > Streptophyta > Magnoliopsida > Asterales > Asteraceae > Flaveria > Flaveria bidentis. Next base: position 13,669 of record BJCM01208335.1, read on the forward strand.
AATAAAGCGCACTCATCCATACAGCAAGTTGTTATAAAATTAGCAACACTATAGCTTTCAAAAAATGTGTTATTTTTAACTTTTGAAAGGACTTCTATCTCTTTCCTTCCAATTCTCATTACTAAAGCTTGGAATAAGAAAATAATCAAGATAATAACAGACTTTATTATTAACTTTTGTACAATTTTTTGCAGCAGTAACAATAGAACTTTTCCTAATTGGGTATTAGTATTTCTAGCTAATGAGTCCACTTCCTCTCTATGAGCCGTTAATACCAATTGTGTTGAATAGTTGTCTTGTTTACAGAATGAAACATATATTACCAAGTAATTATTCATAATCATAGAAAATTTGACTGTATAGATAATTTATAAGAAATCAAGTTTAAAAAATAATTTCAATATTACTAAAAGTAATATGTAACTCACTGCAACATTGCCACCCAAGCTCTAGCTACAACAGGAGTTTCAGAAGTTTCTCCACACAGGAAATATTTATTTTCTTGTAGTTTTGCAATATCTAATAAATCAATTTAGGGTCATACATCCAACATTTCTCTAGTATGTAAATCCAAAAAATAACTATATGTAAAATGCAAATGAGGTGGATACAAATATTACAGTTATCATACTTAGTAGTCCACTGAAAATTTAAAAATATATATAAGTAGATTAAAAATCATCAAATATCCAACACATGATAGTGATGAGAAGTGATTAATATACAACTTTCAATCAAGATTTAAAAATAAATAAACAACTGCAAGTGTATAAAAATCTGACCAGAACAAGATCAATCTACAACTTTCAGTCAACCCATTAAAGTGATTTTAATCTATTTAGCACACTTCACACAGTTAATGAAAGCTTTTACCCCATTACTAAGACTAACATAATCAAATCTTGAAACTAACACATTTGAACATATTCTTAAGCATTAGTTATTCATTTAGGCATTTCATCAAATATAGGGTATGCATATTGAACTCATAATTTATTACATTCATAAAGGACTTAATCCACCCACCCATTAACAAGGTAATAAGCAATTGATCATGGTAAGTTGGTGGAGAAAATTAATATAAGATCAAGTTGCTATATTTCAAGAATGAATCTCCAATTTAAGAGTATGTATGTACTTTTGTCGACATCAAATCCGAGAACGAGTTTTGTAAGAAAATTTTTGAGAAAATCCTAATACTCACAAGCTTCGTCAACAAATTAACAACTAAACATCTCTATTTCACTAATGAATCTCAAATTATAAACAATTTGACCAAATTAACAATGGAACATGTAATTGCGGTGAAAATAGAATCCAAGAGACCAATTTATAAACAGTGGCAAACCTAAAAGTGATTGAATGAAAACAAAATGCCATTGATTCTTGAATGGAGCGACGATTGAGCTGGAGGTGAAAATGTCGCATGTAATTGAAGGGGGGAGACGATGGAAAGAGTGCATCTTACAAAAATTGTGAATTATGTAATTTGTTTTATATAATAGTAATGATAAAGATTATAGTTTACTTTTTAAAATCTTTAGATGTGCCATTTTAAAATCTTTAGATGTGCCAAAATTGAAAGAAATGGTGCCAAAACGTCTGAAACCTACAGAAAATATAAAGTCTACATCAAAATGTAACTTTCCTTGGTCTCAATTAAGAAGGGTTATTCAATAAATTTGAATTTCGAATTCTTAAATTAATCGAATCAAATTATTCAAAATATGATTTTTTAAATAAGTCAAGTAATTTAAATTAGATTCAAAGGAACTGATTCCTATTCTAATTGGAATAAAAAGCCAAGTTTGAAATTCAGTTCAATTCAATTCGAACTTGAATGTTATATCAAATTTTAATAGAATTCAGATCCTCCAAAAGTTTTATTTAATTTTTATTTTCAAAGCTACTAAGTTTTAATTCAATATACAAATAACTTTTTAAATGATAAAAAAATTAAAATAAAATAATAGTAATCTTACATTCAAAACATTCAATTAAGAAATATTCAAATTACAAATAAATATATCATGAGTTAACAAGCTAAATATTCAGAGTTTCAAGCTTTATGAGATCAAGGATACAACCTTCAAATCCATGATATAAAGTAGTATATGCGGAGTTAACGACAAATTAAACAAATACAATAATCGAAGAACAATTCGGGACTAAAATTAATTAATTAAGTATATGTATATAAAATAAAGCATTTATAATATATATATATATATATATATATATATATGTATATATATATATGTATGTATGTTACATGTGTGTACATCTATATCTATACTTATTAATAAAACAATATTTTTAGTATAACATGTCATTTTTTAGACCTTCATTATTTTAATTTCCTGCTTAAAAATGTATATATCCTTATTATTAGTCATAATTCATTTCAATAAAATTAACTATTACTACAATTACAAAGTAAGTTTTTTTTCTTAAATAGTGTGTAAAATATTTATTTATCATAATAGGTGTTTAAGGAAGTGATTTTTTTTTCTCAATATAATTTTATTGATTATATTTAATTCACTTTTAAAATAATATTATTTAAAATAGGTTAATAAAACCATTTGATTAATGAAGTTATAAAACCATTTGGTTCATATGTCGTAATTAAGAACATAAAATTTTTCTAAAACATTTTGGTTTATTTTAATTCACTCGGACTTAATTTTAAATCAATTTTTATATAGAAAAGTTAAATTTTTCACAATAATTTTGTTTCAATTTCACACAAAGGTAGGGACGTTTGTTTTTTATTCTTTTAGCAATATGTATTATTTGAAAATATTTTTAAGTAGCTTAAAAGATATAATAAGAAAAACTATTTTCAACAAAAAAATTCATTCTTTTAAAATATTTTATATAAATATCATGACGAAACAAAAAAGTTAATAGTTTATTTTTATTTTATTTTACGAATTATAAATGTAATCCTCAATTACAGGTGACATGTATGTTGCTAATAGACTTCCAACAACAATTACGGGACAAATTGTAAGGCCCCGTTCCCGGAGACCTCACAGTTGGTCATTCACAGTTATAATTACATGAAACATTATAAACTTACAAATTTAAGCAGCGGAATTAATTTTAACAAAAGCCATTCATCTCATTATAAACACTGTTGCAGGACCGTTGAAGGCTTGCAAATTACAACACAACAACACAATGAGGACAGTGACTCAAACTTAATCAAACAGTGAACTGGATTAACCACACAAGATGATACTAAGAACACAAGTAATTAATGAGACAGAACCAGAAGAACACAACACAAGGAAATGGGTTTTCAAGATTGCAGTATATTGCTTTCTCAGGTTCTATTACAAGCGTTACAAGGTACATCTAAGTTACAAGAACACGAGAATACTTATACTACATCCTACAACCCGGCCATACTATGAAAGCCAGGCTGGATACAATTGACTAGACACACAACAGAATCAATTGTAGAGTCAAAAGGCAGATTGCCTTTTGACTAGTGACTAT
>BJCM01208337.1:0-13497 GCA_018326385.1 Flaveria bidentis
AAGATATCTGATGCGCAAGAAAAGATGTAAAGATGAATGAACGAATGAAGAAGATAATAATGAAATTTTTTATGTGTACGTATGATGTGTGATCATGCAAAAGTAACTAATGGTTTTTTTAACGAAAGAAAAGTATGTTTTATTTTATAAAACTAGAACTTACTTAGCAACGCTGACTTTGATGTGTTTCCAGTTGACAGGTAATGATTGCTGAGGATGGCACGAGGTGGCTACTCAACTCTTTTGGGATGGCATCCATTTATTTAATGCTTTTGTGATGTAATGCAACAATGTATTTTGTAGCTGATTGACGATGTATTATTTGGCAAAAGTTTTTATAACGAAATGAGATGTCATTTTTGAATGTTTTCGCTGCAATATTTTCATGAGGCAAATGTAATTATATGTTTTATGCGCGATGAGAAGCCAACTGTAAGCGTCCCGGGAACGGGGCCTTACATATTACAAAAAAATTCACATGTACGTAGTTACATCAGGTTGTGTGTTGGTGTAAGTGTTGATTTGGTTTGCCTTGGTTTATAGTGATGTAACTAAAACGCCCAAACAGACTTCAAGTTTCCAAAAAGTGCTCAAACGCCTAAAAAGTTTTAATGCATCTAGTTTTTATGGTGGGTTACATTGGTTTATAGTGACGTAACTAAAACACCCAAACAGGTGAAGTTTTTACGTTGGTTACATTGTTTTACAGTGATGTAACTAAAACGCCAAAACAGTCTTCAAGCTTCCAAACAGTGCTCAAGTGCCTAAATAGTTGTAATGCGCCTAATTTTTACGTTAGGATACATTAGTTTACAATGATGTAACTAAAACGCCCAAACAGTCTTCAAGCTTCCAAACAGTGCTCAAACGCCTAAACAGTTGTAATGCGCCTAATTTTTTTGGTGGGTTATATTGGTTTATAGTGATGTAACTAAGTAATGTGATGTATCTTTAATATTTTGCATTTGGTGTAAATTGGTTTAATGTCGTTTGGTGTAGTTACGTGGTTTAATTCTGTTTGGTTGTTATGTTATTGAAATCACGTTGGTGTAGTTACATCGTTTAATGATGTATATTTTAATTTTGGTTTACATTAGTGTAGTTACATCGTTTTGCTACAGTTTTAGATGGTGTATTTTTGTTATTTTAGTTTGATTACAGTGGTATATTCTTATTATATTGGTGTAACATATGTTTTTATATGTTGTAGAATAGTTTTTGAGTGTTGGAAATACTAATTACAATGTAGCATAGACATCCAAACTAAATCACCAAAAAATATTGAAACTATATGGGAATTAAAGAGAAAAATTATACGAGTTTAATGATATAATTATTATAAAAAGATAATATAGTATTAAAAAGTTATAAATGTATAAAAAAGTTGGATGTAAAGTTATTTTTATAAAAAAGAAAATAAATATGGGAGGAAAGAGAAAGTTAGGTGATGACACTTGTCACCAGCATATTCAACCTAAATTTTCTTGGGTTGGTAAAATAATCAAATTATCCTTTTCTATTAAAAAGTCAAATGAACACATGTCATGATCTCATTTATGGTAAAATAAATCAATGAACTATATTGAGTTAAAGGGTTCTCACAATAAGATAGGGTTCTTATTAGAACCTTATCATATATATATATATATATATATATGAAAACGAAGCAAACATCGATAAGAAGAATTAGACATGTGTCATAACAATAAACCAAGTGAAACATAAAATAGGAAGGCAAGAGCATAGTCATAGGATTCGCTCAACCCCCTGCGAATCGTGTACCAAATCGATCAAACCCATTCGCGGTACAAAATCGTACCATTCGCAGTTGGTACACGATCCGGGTCGATTAAACTGAGCGTTCTCGATCGAAATAATTTTCAAACTATACTAATTGAATTTGCGAACCCGATTGTATAATTCGGTGATTGGATGGCCTATGGTACGCGTTTCGGGTTGCCTATGGTACACGTTCCAGATCCCAACAGTCATTTTCCCCTGATTTTTGAATGAACTGAATGTTTGCCTTGCTATTTGAATGTCAATAGTTCTTTTCACGTGAAATTATGAATGTTAACAATTATTTTCCCACTCTTTTTCACACACAAACATGAATAGCTACTTTATAGTATAAATATAAGCTTACAAAACCTTCTATCATAAACAAAATTCTTCAATAGATTACAAGTTCCTAACCAAAATAGTGAGTTGTTAACCATGGCTTTTGGTAAGATAGTGTCAAGCTCGGGACAAGAAACTCAAGATTCGGAGAGCATATTGTTGTAAGTGACAATGAAGTTGAAGAAAATGAGTTTATAAGTGTTGGAACAGAAAAAACAGGGACATATTCAACCCAAGAAGCTTTTGTTCATAGTAAACCGAAGGATGATAAACCATTGATGCAAGAATTAGACTTTGTAACCGCTAGGAATAGCAAAATTGCAGAGTTCAAAAGTTTGGATTTGCAAGCGGTGCAAACAACAATTTACTACCTCATATACGCGTATTCATGTTCACTTTTTTGGTTCTCCTGCGGGGAAGAAAGCTGATGTAAAACATTGTCCAGCTCTACTTCAAGATCGTGAAAAACACGAAAGACTCTTGAAGAAAGTAAAGGACGTGGAAAAGGTAGGTGTTTCTCGATCTTTAAAAAATTCAGTTGTTAGTTATTCAAAACATAAAGCTTCTTATTCTTATTCTAAAAAGCCAACTAATCAATGTATTGGTGTAATGAAAATAAATCATGTAGATTTGAAGATTATGAGAGGGTTATGTGAGCATGGCATTGCATTCAACGTATTACGTAATCCACACTTTTTGGAGATGATTAGTGTAGTCAATAAAGCACCGACGGGTTACAAACCCTCGTCTAGCGAAAAATTAAGAATCGTATTGCTAGACGAGTTTGTTTGAGACATTGAGAAAGACTTGACTCCTGTCAAGGACACATGGTATACACAAGGTGTTCCCATAGTCTCTGATGAGTGGTCTAGTATGAAGCACAAACCATTAATTAATGTTATTGTAGTGAACAACCGAGGAGCAATGTTTATGTATGCTGAGGATTTTTCTAGTTTGGAAAAAATAAGGGTAGCAATAGCTAACTACTTGTTTATTGCTATTGAATTGTAGGACCAAGCAATGTCCTACAAGTAGTCACTGATAATGTAATAAATTACAAGGCAGCTGGAAAGGAAATTGAAAAGGTACACAAACATATTTTTTAGTCTCCTTGCGGTGTTCACACCTTAAATCTGGTTTTTAAAGATATTGGAAAAGAAGTTTATTGGTTGATGAACACATATAATACTCAAGAGTTGTCAATTTTTAGAAATAATTCAAAGCTTGAGTTATTAAAAGTGGCGATAACAAGATTTGCATCTCATTATATTCTATTGAAAAACCTAATTGATTGTAGAGAATCACTTGCTACAACCATTTCCTTAAATTCTTGGAGGGATTGGGTAAAACAAGGTGACGAATAAACAAGAATCATTGGTTCAACGGTTGTTGAAACAATTAGAAATGATGAGTTTTAGGAGGATGTTGAAAATATATTATCTATTACTAAAACTATTTTCTTGATAATCAAGTTTTGTGATGGTGAAGGATCAAAGATGAGAGAGATTTATGAAAAGATGGATAATATGTTAGGGGATATTAAAGACGTAATGTTGCAAAGTAAGTATCAATCTTACTGGCCTCAGGTAGAATCAATTGTGCTTGCTAGGTGGGAGAAGATGAAGAGACCTTTACATTGTTTGGGCTTCGCTTTGTCACCAAGATTCTCTGACACAAGGTGCCTTTGTACGTTAGCACCATGTGGAATTCCAACGAAAGCTCCAAATCTCGACAAAGAAGTGGTTGTCGGGGTTATGGAAGCTTTCAAAAGAATAGCTGAGAGTTTGGAAGAAGAGCAAATGTTGTGAGAGCAATTCCCAACATTTCATATGAAGAAGGGACTTTATCCTATGGAAGCGGCTCAAGTGGATGCGGTCACCAATGGACGTGATTGATTGGTGGTCAAACTATGGATCAGAAACTCCTAAGTTAGTTGAAGTTGCTAAAAAGGTTCTTTCACAGCCAGCCTATTAGCAGCTCATCAACAAAACGAAACTAGAACACTTACTCCTATATACATAATATAAAGAGAAATCATTTAATTTCTAAGCAGGCAAACAAATTAGTTTTTATACATTCCAACATCAGACTCCAGTCTTGTTTCTCAGAAAATTACAACACCAGGCCAACCAAAAAGTGGGATATGAATCCATAAAATGATTACTTGGAAGGGTCTAGTACGAGGTACGAAGATATGCGATGGGAAAACCTTGAAGGAACAAAAAATGATGAACTAGGTGGAAAAAACAAAGGCTAGATTAGCTTTATAATTCTTTCGTTATGATTATAAAATGCTTTTGATATGATTATAGAATGTGTCCTTTTAAATTGGAATATTTATGAAAGTTTATTTTATATTGTTTTGTATATGATACGACGTACCGGACTATATGGTACACCGTACCACATACCAAATTGGCATTCCAAATGAACCTGCCTCTCGTATTGAATTTTTGAAATGCACGAACCATGTAATAGTTTTTATACAGTGTACCGAAACGTACCGCGATCCATATGATAATGGGAAAGAGCGTTAATCCCGACCTCTTGGTGCTCAAATGAAACTAAAAACCGCTCTGTCTTACAACATTTATTTAGCATGTATTTATGAAAACATATTTAAATAAAATAAAGCAATTAGGGAAAAATATATATGTAGCCACCAGCTTGCCACATAGCAGAGTGTGATTGACCTCAAAAGTTATTGTTCACATCACAACACTTCAAACTCTTTTTATATATTATATATAACCAGCCAATTGATTGATCAAGCAATTTAACATCATAAACATCACCAAGAAAAGAGGTCAATACCAACTTAACAACACATTCTACCCTAGTTTGAATATTAACACCTACACACTTGCATCAAAAAGAAATTAACTACCAAAATCAAAATTATAGTATCTAAAATGAAGCCTAATATAAAGAATTTAAGACATACTTAACTAAAGCTCACCAAAAGATCCACTCTCATATTCTAACAAAAAGAAAAATATTCATATTAAACACGAACACTTCTATAGTTCTATTAAACAAGACACATGAGAATATATTCTTCACATTCACTTAGAAGCATGGAGTTTAAATATGAACATCAACTAAGCTTGATAATATTATAACAATGTTAAAAGAACTTTATAGCAGTTTTTTAGACTGTAATGACAATTAATAACATAACATAAAAATATACAAAGTAGTTCATTTCTAAATTTAAAGTCGCTTGATCTGTAAATAACTTTCTTTATTTTGTTTGGTAAACAATATATAATATTATTTATCTTTTTCAAGAAGCAAACAACATTAGATGATGTTTTATTTAGAAAAGAAAATGACAATAAACCCTAAGATCATAATAGTAGACAAGTAGTCATTAGTGAAACTTGAAACCACATACAGAACACATACCTAAGAAGCTTATGCTTTAATGTTAACTAGAAATTGAGGCCCGCATGTTGCCACGAGTCTCTTTTGGGTTTGATTTTTTAATTAAGTGTGATTTGCGTGTTATAAAAATATTATGTCAAATAATGAAAGAGTAAGGTCTCAATTAAAATCCTTTAAAAAATAACAAATATAAAACCAATTTAACAGATTTTTAGGATAATTAAGAAATTACATTATATATTTGTACTCTTATATATTTATAAAAATTCATAAAATATTTGTTGTTACTTGTTAGTTGATAATAATATTAAACCTCTAAAAACATCCAAATTTATATTATGTTAATTTTATATTATCTATTTTCTATTTTTTACAAATAAATACGATTTGTAGTTTGCTTATATATTTAATGCGTTAGAGTCTAAGGATTAGTTTTTCTTATATCAAATTTTTTTATATTTGAGCTAAACAAACAAAAAAAGTGTTAATTTATAGATGAGAACAAAAAAAAATTTCAAGTTATTAAAGCTAAGTGGTCTGTAACACCTGGTTATTTTAGAGGACTCAAACGAAAGAATAAAATAAAGAAAAGAAAGAAAAGATATATTACCCAAGTTAAGGGATAAAAAGTGTAAAAAGGATAAAATTTTTAAAAGTTGGTGAATAAAGCAACATGGCCGCCCATGTTGCCTATTCACATCAACTCTTGGATTTTGAAGAGAGAGAGAGAGAGAGAGAGAGAGAAAGAAGGCTGAACTTCGGATATTTTGAAGAACAAGTGCAGGAGTCGAATTCAAGGTAAGAATTCTTGGTTTTGTGATATTCTTAACTGGCTTCATCCTCGGGTGTATGCTTATATGTATTATGTTTTCGGTTGTGTGCGATTTTGGTGGGTTTCTAGGCGGTTGAACTCAATTGCAAACAGGTCTGAAAGAAGTCACACCTAAGAGGCTGCAAAGGTGAGTTCTAGAACCCCCTTTTTACTTGTTTTAAACTGCTTTGGGGCTGGAAATGCATGTATGTATGTTTTTATAAAGTTGGGTTTATACCCGTATGTATGTATGTGTGTGTTTGAGGGTGGGGTTTGATTTTGGGCCTTGTATGTGTTTGATGATGTTATGATTATCTTTCTAAGGCTTAGAACGCAAGATTTAAGCTTAGAACATGATAGATGATGATTGGGGACTAAATTACGATGTTAAGTGTCAATTAGACTGCTCATGCGCCTAAACAGTGGCTCATGCGCCTAACAGAAATAACTGCCTAAGTGTTCTCATGCACCCAAAATCTCATGTGCTCAAATAGTACTCATGCGCCTAGAAATAGGCTGAAGTTTACTAAGTGTTCAGACACCCAGGATTTCCATGCGCCTAGGCACACATGCGCCTGCATAGTGCCCATACGCCTAGAATTGCCCAAAAATGGTCAAGTGTTGCCCATGCGCCCCAATAGTGCCAATACACCTGAAAGTTCCCCATGCGCCTAAGTGTTCCCCATGCGCCCAGAAGGCCATGCGCCTGCATAGTGCCCATGTGCCTGCATAGTGCCCATGCGCCTAAAGACTTAGATTATTTTCTGATTTTTGGGGAAAAAGTAAAATGTAGGCTTTGACTTGGGAGGTTCTCGGGGGCTATGTAAGTTGAATCTTTTAAGTCATAGATGATGTGATGGGAGATGTATGATGACGTATGATTGATGCTTATGCATGATGGCATGTATGATGTTATGTATGTATGATGGTGCCTTGTATGGCGATGTTTGTATGTTTATGTTGATGTTTCTTTTTATGTATGATTATCTTTCCCGTGGCTTTACGTGTTATAGTTGTGAATGAAATGATAAAGTATTATGTAACATAAAGTGGAAGATAATGAAAAGAGGAACATAATGATCGAATGCATGAATTAATGAAAGAGAAAGTAAAGAAAGGCTTGCAAGTAAAATGTACGGAGGTGCACGACTCTAAAATGTCGTAAGCTCAACTGTGTGTGGTTTAGCTAACCCTTAAGGATACACGCAGGGGTCTAGTCTTTGTGACTGATCAGTGATATAGTGCATGGTTTATAGTGAATACTCACCCCGGTGCTGGTGCCAGGCTATGTGCCTTATGGAAGTCATTTATGATCTTCGGCCCAGTACCCGCTTTGTGCATACGTTTGGGGTATAGCTGATGACATTGATCCGGAAAGAGATAAAGAAAGAAAGTGATGAACAGTAATGAAAGATAATAATGTTATTATGTATGTGTACGTACGATGTGTGATCATGTACGAAAGTATAGTATGATTTGAAAGAAAGTAAAGAACGGTTTTAATGATAGTAAAGTATGTTTTATTTTAAAACTAGAACTCACCCAACAATGCTGACTTTTATGTGTTTCCAGTTGGAAGGTAATAGTTGCTGAGGATGTTACGGGGCGGCTACTTGGCTCTTTTTGGATGGCATTCATTTTTATAATGTTTTTATGATGTAATGCAACAAGTATTTTGTAATTTGATAACGATGTATTATTTTACAAAAGTTATTATAATGAAATGAAATTGATGTTTAAATGTTTCCGCTGCATCTTTTTAGTAAGTTAATACAAATATATGTTTTATGTGCGATGATTGACCAACTGTGAGCGTCCTGGGAACGGAGCCTTACATCGTCAAAGTATGAAATTTTAGTTTTTCCTTGTACTCACCGCACACTTAAATTAATATACATCATAATTTCATCAATAATTAAGTTTCTCTCTTAAAATACAACTATCTGCTTCGTCTATTCTTAACGGTATGTAAACTTGCAAGCAACTATTCATTTCTTTTGTAATCACTAACATAGATATTTAATATATAAAATAAAAATCACAAACAAAGTATCTTAATTTCCAGGTCTTCTTACTTATGATCGGGTTGGGGAAACCAATTAGGGAAAAACCTGTTACAAAGAATCAATCAAAGAACAATGAAATTCGACTCAAAACTGATACGGTTGCTTACTACTGAGAATGGCAACTACAAGAATTTCTCTGATTCTTATACGTGTAATCACACCTCAATTAAGCCATAAACTCCTATTAAAACTAACTTCCAACAACCAAAGATAAAACCAACACTATTAGCCCTTATACTTCTAAAGTATTACCAACTAGACATTAAAGCTACTAACGGCTTTTAACAACTATATTACACTTATGATTTTGACTTTAATACTCACAATCTCCACGTCAAATAAAAAATCATAATGCTCAACCAATTCCAAGTGACATTACACAACAGTCATACTTGGATCCAGACAAAGGCTTAGTAAACATGTCTGCAACATTAACTTCAATATCCACTTCATCTATTAAAACTTCTTTAGCATTAACAATATCTTGAATGAAATGCAGCTTCACATTAACATGCTTGGTGCACTCCTGATAAACACTATTCTTGGCCAACCGCACAACACTTTCTTATCACAAAGAATCCTTGTAGATGACAAAGTCACTCCTAACTTAGTCATAAAACCCTTCAACCAGAACGACTTCATTTCCTCCTCCATAATATCATTCTATTTCTTCTTATGATATAAGTTGATAGCATGAGAAAAACTAAGAGGTTCATATAGGTCATTATGTTCTACTGCAATAAAAGCAACGACCGTAACATCTTCATCATTCTAGTATCTAATTGGAGGTATAATTTTTCTTTTTGGTCTATCTCTTGCTAGGTTATACTGGCTAGAACCTCCCTAGATGCAGGTGTATTCTAAGTTTTTGTCTGAGAGATTTGGTCAGGTTCCACCTCAATTTGTACTCCTTGATCATAGGACTCATCAACACTAGTATGAGAGTCTTTAAGTCCCATAACATGTTAGTATAGAACATCCTCTTTACACTGAACATTTCTACTGACAATCACCCTTGGACTACCTTCATCAAGTCTCCGTGACTTATAGCCTTTTATTCCATCAGGGTATCCAAGGAACACATATTTAATGTCCCTAGGCTCTAATTTGCCTCGACTAATATGAGCATACACCATAGATCCAAACACCCTCATATTAATATAGTTTGGTACATTACTAGTCCATAATTCCATTGGTGTCTTCATGTTTAAAGTAGTTGAAGGTGATCTATTGATCAAGTAAGCAGTTGTGGTTACAACCTCGACCTAGAATGCAGGACCGTTTAAGGGATGGTCACTTACAACACAACAAACAAATATGAGAGTATAATTAAGAACACTTAATAAATCAAATAAGGAACTGGAAACAATATGGTATGATACTTAGAACACAAGTAAATATGAGACAAAACAAGAACAACATAACACAAGGATATTGGTTTTGAAGAATATTGTATATCACTCTCAAGTTCTTTTACAAGTGTTAAAGCATACAAAGAAAATACAAATACCTAAGATACTCTATACTACATCCTAAAACCGACAATTCTTAGAAAGCCAACTGGAAACATTTGATCTAGACAACAACAAAATCAAATGTAGAGTCAAAAGGCAGATTTCCTTTTGACTAGTGACTATGACATGCCATAACTCACATCCTAATATATTACAAAAAGAATAAAAGTACATAAAGTAGAAAGCAACAGACTCAAGACCTCAATATATAGTTACCAAAAGCATGGACGTTTTCACAAACTTGTGTAAGTTGGTGAGTCATTAGAGTTGCAGCAGAAAGTGATTCAGCTTTATGGAAAAGTACATCAGATAAAGCATGTATTAAAAGTCTTCGAAAAATAACCAGTCTTCACTTCTTGGCTTCGGAAGACTTTGTCTTTGAAGCTTCAGAAGACTTCACTTTTGGTTTCGGAAGATATTGGTCTTGGCTTCAGAAGATTTTACACTTAGAATAGATCTGATGCAGGGTGTAAAACTTCTAAAGCATTTTTACTTTGCACTTAAGTGGATGCATGCAGGAGAGACTTAGAATATTTTAGGTGCATCAGCCTTTCATGAAACCTTACATAGAAACTCTGAGGCAAAACTGAGTACAACAACATACACCTTACTCTTTCTAGAAGAGTCTCGTTTATTCTTTCCACCAGCCCATTTTGTTGTGGGGTGCCTAGAATAGTCAGATGCCTATTTATGCCATGTACCTTGTAATTATGGTTGAACTCTTCATTGCAAAATTCAAGAGCATTATTAGTTCTTAGCTTCTTTACATTCCTACCCGTTTGATTCTCAACTCCTTCCACTCCTTAAAATTGTGGAAAGTGTCACTTTTGAACCTGATAACATATATTCAAACTCTTCCTGAATAATCTATAATAGATAGGAAATGACGGACCTTCCCTAATGACTCAACCTTAGCTGGTCCCCACTAATTTAAGTGCACATAGTCAAGAACTCCTTGAGTTATGTGTTTTCCCTTGCTAAACTTTAGTCTTTTTTATTTCCCAAATACACAGTCCTCACAAAAGCCATAGTCACATCTCCTTAAGTTCCCAAACACTTGTTGCTTATTCAACTCAATAAGCCTTTGGGTACTTATGTGTCCTAATCTTTTATGCCAAAGCATAACATACTCTTCGAATTTACTAGAGGCAATAGAAGCTGAACCAGTCACCACCTTACCATCTAAAAGGTAGGTGTTATTCTCTAATCTACTTCCTGATAAAACTACCTTGAATCCCTTCACAACTCTAGCCTTTCCATTCTTAATACTAACATGATAGCCCTTTCTCTCAAAGGTACCTAGAGAAAATAGACTTCTTTTGAGTGAAGGGATATACCTAACCTCTTTTAGATTAAAATCTACTCCACTATCTAGCTTAATTGTAATTGTTTAGCTACCCAGTACCTTACATGGTCTATCATCACCCAACTTTGCAGTTCCTAAATCCTCTTTAGTTATGTCTTGGAAGAACTCTTTAACATGAGACATATTGTATAAACATCCAGAGTCCATCACCCATTTTCCTTTGATCCAATCACTAGTAGCCACTAGCACATCAGAGCTATCATTTCCCTTTGAACACTCATCTTGTACACTGTGATAATATGGTTCTCTGTGACCAACAAATTCTCCCTTCCTCTTCTTTTTCTTCAATTCGGGAAACTCCTTCTTAAGATGCTACTCTGACCCACAGACATAACATATTCTCTTAAACCTTGACTTTGATCGATGGTTTTGCTTGGTTCTTTGATCTGGCCTCCCCCTCACTATTAGGCCATCTCCACTATCTTCCTTAAGATTAGATCGTTTCCTCAGTTCTTTTGAATTGAGGGCTGCTAGAACTTCTTCTATTATAAGGTCTCTCTACCATACATTAATGTATATACAAAATTTCCATATGATTGAGATAGAGAAGCCAAGAAGATGGTGGCATGATCTTCATCATCCAACTCCACCTTAATGTTTTCAAGATCTATTACCAACTTATTAAATTTATTCGTATGATCCCCAACAGACTTACCAGAGGTCATCTGAAACGTGTATAGTCTTTTCTTAAGGTATAGTCGATTCGCCAGAGACTTCATCATGTACAATGACTCGAGTTTTGCGCAAATACTAGCAGCTGAGGTTTCTTTCGAGACTTTACGTAACACTCGATCTCCTAGGCAGAAGAAATAATCGCATTATGTGCACATTCAAGGGTCTCCATCTTTTCCTTATCACTCATGGTTGTCGGAAGGTTAGTTTTACCAAGTAATGCATCGCTCACGCCTTGATGAATGAGTAACGCCCTCATCTCCAACCGTTGTAAACTAAAATCATTCTTCTCGTCGAATTTCTCAAGATTGAATTTCGTAGACACCATCTTCGTCCTTGATCCAAACTGATCTCACCCTCTTTGATTCGACTGTAACATCCGCCATTTTCAAAGTTTAAAACCAAAACCCAATTCATTTTGAACTTCCATTATTAAATTATTTTAATAATTTTAATGGATCAAATACATCAAAGGTATAATTTAACCAATTACTTGTAATTATTTTATTTATATTTTTCCATTTATTAAAAATCAATTAACAATTTATAATATTTTTTTTATAAATTTATGAAGTTTTAAATGTCGTTCATTAGTTTCAACTACTAAATTAAAATAAAGAATTAAATCTCAAAGTTGAACAAGCTTATAAAGTTATAAAATTTTTATAAGTAATTTGAATTATTTTTTAATTAGCTTTTAAAAGATTAAGGTTTAAATTGTAAATTTAAAAACTTAACTCATAAACTATTTACCTTGAATGTTAAGTTTTATAAACTTCAGGGGCCTAGTTGTAAAATACTAATAACCAACCCAAACACCCTCCCTGTCCCCGTCGAACCTTTGCCTCCGGCCACCGCCTCCGGCGACCCACCAATCACCCAACAGACTCAATTAAAACGCAATTAAGCCACATCTTAACTATTTGAATCGGGTTCGAAACTTTAACATTCATCAATTCGAGCAAACCGTAAAGCCATCGCATTTAAACTTAAAACCGAACAACATTCATATCATAGAGATCATTCAACATGAAACTGATCAAATTGACATTTTAATTCGGTTGTAAATGTTCTAATCGATTCCCTAAATCAACTTCTAACCCCAATTGCATTAGTGATACTCGCCAACTCCCTGTTCGGTTACCACCTTCATATCGAACCTGCAACACAATTAAATCCGTCTTCTAAGCAGCATACAACGAAATTAATAAGGGGCTTTCGATTGGGATGACTTTAAGAATCTTACACGAATTTAATTTGATTAACATCAACATTTGTGCATCGAATCGACTTCAACGTAGTCGCGGCTTTCTTGTTCTTGTTCTAATCATTTTGGAATTTATCTAGGTAATTAAAACCACATCTATGTTCGGTTTCATTCTAGGATCAAAAGCCCCATGAATGATTTCGTTAACAACATCGTTTTGATGGTCAATTGGATCAAAATCGAATTAGAGTTCATGAAGATTTGGGGGAAATAAGCCATTAATGTTTAAAATATTTTAAAGAGGAATTTGACCACACTTGGGCTTTAGCCCGGTTGGTAATCAGCGGTCATCA